>CM056558.1:20199739-20437239 GCA_029721515.1 Synanceia verrucosa | reverse complement strand
ACACAAAAAGATATTACCTCTTAAAAATACAAACTCTAGTTTGCATACTGTCTTGATATACTGTATCATAACAAGGGATGATATCATTAACGGTGCAAAACTGGTACCTTTGAAACTGTGCCGATGCTTAAAAAAGGTGCCAGAACAGGTGCTTAAAGAATCAAAACCCTTTTATTTTTAAGGCATTTTGTGACATGCAAATAACAGAATAAACAGAATATTAATCTAAATAATGTAAATACACAGGGCTGCCCTTGACCAAATTGGGGCCCCAAATTTTTATTCTGAGGCCCCCTCGACCTCTCCCCAGCTCAAATGTATCAAAGGTACAAAATGATCGTACAACAACATGCTATTTCACTTGACAAACTTTATTAACAACAAGAAATGTAAGTGTAGCTTGGCTATATCAGATAAATGAAAATAAAATCAACCTGATGTAAATAAATAAATATTAAATAAAATAAATAAATCTGAACTGAAAACACATCTGCATTTTCTGGATGCAAAGTCATCAATAAGGTCATCGTATGGAAACTGCTGTGCCATTTCCCTAATCATAACACACACACTAGTGGACAAATAAGTGGTTTTTTTTACTGTAAAGACAGAAACGCAGACTCAAAGGTATGGAGGTGAGGAGGTTGAAGCCCACAAAGTTGACGCAACGATTAATCATCCTCAAAAAGAAGTCTGATTTGGCACTTACGGCAAAAAGACCAGATAGCTTTAAAACTAGCGAGCAACCAAAAAAAGTCACTCTCTCTTTTCTCACTATCTTTGCGGTAACTGCCAACACTCATCACTCCAAATCTGTCCTCCCATCGCTCCTCCTCGCTACGCCTCCTTCTCAACATGAGCTTCTCTTCGGGATGTGAAACCCAGCGCTCTCTTTGTGTGTGTGTGTGTGTGTGTGTGTGTGTGGGGGGTGGGGGGGTTAAAGAAAGGATGGGAGATGAGGCAAGGGGTGGGTCCTGATGACATTTTAGATTTCATGGTTTCATTTGCACGAGCTGCTGTTAGTGCTGAGTGAAGAGGAGATGAGCTGCCGGCAGCATGAGGCCACAGCTGCTGGAGTCTGATTTGGGATGCCCCTCAGCTTGTGTCATCTTTAAACAAACACAAATATGATCTGTGGTGACTTTTGAAACAGCATTTAGCTGTGTGGTTTTTTTCAACTTTTAGCTCAGAAGCTAAACAGCTAAACATACAGAACAGTGAATATGTACTGTACTTTGTGGTACATTTTTTTGATGCCTTATTAACTGGCCAGGGGCAACAGCTAAAAATTAGCCTTCTAAAATATATCAGTATGTCTATCTTGTAGATGTGATGTATAGTAACCTCTGATTCCCAGATCACTTTTTTTTTTTAACTCTTTAAGTGCCGTTGACATATTTCAACATCATTTAAAATCTGACACTTGAATGCCATCGATGCAATAATACGTCAAAGTGGCTTTTCTTCAGCGGGTGGTCGATCTCCCGCAGCCTGTGAGTAATTTTGGGGCTTCTGGGATTTGTAGTCGGAGCTTAAAGAGATGGTATACGCCACAGAGATCAAAGCAGGAAGTGGAGATGATTGCGATTAGAGAGCAAAACAGAGGGATTCTGGACAAAAGTAGTAGTTTTTGGTGAAACTGGCCTCTACCTGATAAAATGAAAAAAAATGTCAAAACAAATGGTTTTTTTTTTCATGATGAAATAGAGTCTCTTCTTTCAATTGAGCTATTCAGTGTTTTCAGATACATGGTACATGGACATGGACATGGAAAAATAGAAAAGAGAAATTAGAGGAATTCAAGTTCTTTTTTTTCTAATTGTTTATAGCTTTTAAATTTTGATACACTGCATGAAAACATAATGGGGTGATATCAGCCTGTAGTCATGGTTGCCCTGATTCTATAGACTTGCAAGACCTAAGTGAAAAATGAGACTACAATGAGCACAAATGTGACAGAATCAAAAAAAAAAAACCATAAAAAAAACACCACTGCTTGGGGTTCAGAGGGTTAAAGTCAGATCTGTAGCTGTATTTTAAGAACATTTTAGGGCATATTATTTGGCAGTAAATATGTTTTGAGATGCTGAACTGGTGTGAACATGCATGGTGTTAGACAAATGTGTCTTTAAAGGGAAGGTGTTCAGCAAAAAAATAAAACACACTTGTGGGTCTGGAAATGAGCAGATGGACATGAGAGGATGGAGGGAGAAAACAATGGACGATCGTGTGGTCGCTGGCCTTCAGAGACTGCATTTCCTCCCTGTGTGCCACAGATCATAAAAAAAGACGAGAAAACAAAAACCTGTTCTGCAGCAGCCTGTTTACGCTTACAAAAAGGTACCACAGAGTAAGAAGTCAGCAAAACAGAAATACAGCATGTTGCAAAAGTTTTGTTTTATCAGTGCAATGCTGGTGAAATAGATACTGATATTCTGCAAGAGCCAACAACAACTGCAGGGCAGTCATTGATGTGTTGGACCCTTCATACTGGTGTCCACTTATAGACAGTGCAACTCAATTGTCATAGGAGGATTGCAGAATGCATGTGTGGTTGCAGCGTGTAATGATCTCTCATGGACTGGGAGCCAAAATGGCCACCAGAGGCTGAGGTTGACTGGGGTCTGTGGCTGCCAGCGGCCCGTGACCGCACTGGGAATGAGCAGTGAGGGAGGGCAACTAGACGCTGCATTAGGATACAATGGAGAAAGAAGGAGCCCTCCTGGGTCCTCGTGTTACTGCCGCTCAATGGAGCCTTCTGTCAGAGAGGACGGAGAGATTCAGAGCGTACCGAAAGAGGAAGGAGGCAAGAGGAGACGGTATAGAAAGGACATCACAGGTGGATGTGAGTTTGCAGGTTTTCATCTCATTTTAAAACAAATGCAACATTGTTGGTACCAAGTAGTCTTGTCGGGTGTCCTTGTATTTTAGCTTTCAGTTTGACTTCCAGTGTGTGATGTATTAAGTATTAACTCTTTGAGTGCCATTGACGTCAAAGTGTTTTTTTGGTGGCTGACACAAGAGGGCGCTCTCACACAGCCTGTGAGTAATATTGAGGCCTCTGGGAGATGTATTCGGGACATAAAGAGAGGGTATACGCCACAGAGAGCAAAGCAGGAAGTGGAGACGATTGTGATCAGAGAGCAAAACAAAGAATCTGGACAAAAACTGGTGATTTTGGTGAAAGTGGCCTCTACTCTCCTCAAGATAAAACAAAAATGGAACAAGGTGAAATATTTTTTTTTGTGCTTTCAGAGACAGTACAAAATATTCTGTGGGTCTTAAAAAATGACTCAAAATGGCCAAAAACACTGGCAAAAGCACTGTGGGTTTTATAAAACACCTGGCCTCGCCTCGCCTGGGAAACTGTGCAGTGAGGAGTGAGGAGTGAAAACCTGTGAGGCTTCAGATACCAATGAGTCAATGAAAATATGATTATCAGGTGTCAAAACACTCCATAACATATAACACTACAGGAAGGATTTTACTGCGGTGGAAAGTTATCACGGTAACAGGTAAACAGTGTTCACCATACAGAGCGAAGGAATGTGCAGCTGCATGCACGCACAATAAAGCTTTTATGAAACTGCTTTTGATTTTAGATAGAAAGTAAATATTCAGTTAATATTTCACTGAATGTAACTTGGATGCAGTCGACAGAGTGCCTCCCAGACATACAGTAGATGCTGCCGTTTGATGTCTTGGACTCTGTTGGAGCCTTTGTCTTTCACGACTGTAGATGATCTTAAAGGGCTTTAATGACAGGGTTAACGCGTACATGGTGATTCGACATGCGGGGAAGGACCCGACATCAAGCCCTTCACTCCTCACAGCGCTCCTGACCTGGTGACATCACTTCCCCAGAGGACCGCGGGGTATCAGAAGTCCAACTTGGAGGGGGAGGGTTTGAGGGAGGAGGGTGTCAATCAGCCTGTCAATTAGCAGGATAGGAGGGCAATATGTGTCCTAAAAACCTAACGCAAAGCCACTGGTATTTAGACAGACACATGCAAACACAAACAAACGGAAATCCATTACTAGAGGTGAATTAGAGGAGGAGGGGGGAGTTTGTTTGACTAATAGCTGACCCATTAGGTGTAGAGATCTCTGAGAACAAATAACTATATATAAGAGAACGCAGAAGGTCTAGGAAACGACACAGGGATAACTGAAGAAAAGTAGAGTGATACCAGAAACAGACTTTGATTTCACCCTTGACAAAAGAGTATTACAAATAACGGTTCATGATCTATTTTCTTTGAAAAATATTCTTTCCCCTGGAGCCGTATCAAAAACCGCTTGCTTGTTTTCTTTTTCTGTAGCTGTAAGAACGTCTGTCTTTAGTTTTTGTTATTAGCATTCCTTGAATTGACTCCAGGCTGCCTTGAAACATCCGTGTGGAAATAATAATAACAGGAAAAGCAAAGAAAGCACTAAAGAATGAACATGGAAAAGAGATAGCCCAGAGCGAAGCTACTTCTGTGATTTAGACAGCGTGTAACCCCCCAGCCCTCCACCCACACACACACACACACACGCACACTTTCCTGCATGATTTATGACTTATTGCAGAGATCACAGATCCCAATCTGAACACACAAAGGCAGACACTTAAAAAAGACAGGAGGACACATGTTTTCTGACTGGCTACTGATGGTGCTTAAGGAACAAGAATGCACATGTTTGAACGCGTGGTGGCTTTCTGAGAAAAGCGGAATAAGCTTTGATTGAACCATTAAGAGACACTAAAGGCAGGGATTGTGTGGAAGGAAAACGCTGTTGCACGCTGGAGCCCATAGATAATCCTCCTTTACACACTGTTTGCCCTCAGAGGTGCCAGCAGTAACACACAGAAAACAAACAGAAAGAGCTTTAATCAGGTTAAAGGATATCCACCTTGCTACATTCACACAAAACCATGAAATAAGAGATGTTTTGTATGCTTTATAATATGACATCTATATCATATATGTCAGTTTTTCAAAATAAAACCCTGCAGCTGCAGGACTTACTGATGACTTGTACACTAGTTGGTGTTTTTCTTGACTGGAAAACTTCCTCCTCTGCTATATGTATCACTACAATTATTGCTTCCTCTGCCTCCACATAAAACCCACATCCGACGTTCAGAGAGTTCAGGCAGGCATGTTGTCTGAAGTTTCTGGTGGGGAAATAAGTAAGGATATTGTTTGATCAAACTCAGACAAGCCAAGGTAAAGGAATGTGGGCACAACAGACAGGTTACTTCGAAACACTTCATCAAAAAACAACAAAATACTCCTGCTTATTCCAAAAGCGTCTGGAGACTTGATCTTCTAATAAAATGTAATTTACAGGCTGCTGCACTCTTAAAAACAAAGGGGACTAACCAGCACATTATTCAGCTGGTACAAGGGCTTGACACACACACTCTCTCTCAGAGTTGTCACCCATATTTACAACACGGTCCAAGTATGTGTTGATGTGATATCCGCTTTTCTGTGTGTTTATGTGACCTTCCTGCCTAGAGTCGTCTCCGTGTGAAAAAAAAAAAAAAAACTGCCAAGATGATTGAGGTAAAACAAAAGAAACAGAGGAGGGAAGATGAAGTTACTTAAAAAATACTGTCACTGTTTTATCAGCCTGTTTAAGTAAGAAAAACTTTGTGAGCTTTCTCGCACTACAAACTTTTGTAGCTGGACGTTTACCCTCACACTCATGAAGCACCTCTCTTTTCTCACCCTCTATCTCCATCACTTGATCTGTCCTCTGACCGGCCGACCAGGAGAGCCCACCCACATGCTGGCCTTAAGGGACCAATTCACGTTACACCGATAGCTGATATTTTTACATATGAAAATGATTTTATCTTTACAAAAACATATCTGGGTGGAATATACAGGCGTCTAGATGGCTAAATGAAATTTGCTGCCCTTTACAAGTTATTTTACTGTCAACGACTATTGGCAGCTTGAGATATCTATACTGAACCTCCCCCCGTCTGCACAGTTCACTTTAAGGCCACTGCAAGTTGGCTTTATTCCACAGACGTCAAAGAGGAAATGACAAGTAACAAGTTCACAATAATGTCAATGGAGGCCTCCATACATTTAAACCGTTTAGTCTGTGTGTTACTATGGGAGTGGACTGCTGGGTACAAACATACTATATAGGTAAAGTATGGCATTTTTATTTATTAAACTCTCAATCTGCCATAGTCTCAACACTAGAAGTTAAGAAATTCTTCCAGTTCAGCTTAATGGACTTATTATTATCTGCTGTGTGTCAGTCTATATTTAGGCGTTTTTATTGTTCACTAAGCCCGTGAAGCTTGTGATGAGAATCTCTACTCACTTTGCTCAACCAAGTGTTACGTCTTTGGGGAAAAATGTTTCTCTGTCCAAGAGGTTGGAGCCAATTCAGAGAACTGCTTTATCATAAACCCAGAAATCCTCTTGTCATACTGTATGCATGCAATTTAGTAGTTGCCAGGTCCGATAAATACAACCCAAATTGACAAACTGACTTAAACTGAAAGGGCTCCCTTTATCAACTCTACATCAAACTGCATTGATCCTGTTAAGCTCTACAAATTGTTAAATATCCCTTGGCTCAGACTCGCAGGATACAAGTCCAAACTGCCAACAAAAGCCTCTATTTATAGCTAGAAAAACTGAAGGTACACTGTGCCTCCTTCTGTTTCTCTGACACACTCCAACACCACCGCTAAGGCCAAAGAAAGACCACTTTCTGTCTGCATATGTGTGTGTGTTTTTTTTTCTTTGCAGGAGTGTGTGTGTGTGTGTTCATGGGAGGTGTAGGGCAAAGTTCAGGGAAACCCCACAAAGCCCATCTAGGCCTGTAACCCTCAGGGAGAAACTGTTTCTCACACACACACACACACACACACACACACACACACACACACACGCACACACACACACACACACACACACACACACACACACACACACACACACACACTTTCTTACCAGACCTGACCTTGACCAGACCTGCCAACAGGATCACCAACAGACAGACACAGGGGATTCTGGGAAACAGGAAACAGGAAGTGGGCCCTGTCCAAGCCGAGTGTGAAAGCCTTGTCCATAATGAGTTGTGTATGAAAACTCGCCGTGTGCGGTAAAGTGTGTAAAAACACACTCACGTACTTATTAACAATTACTAATAATGTAAATTGCTTTAATGCTTAAAGCCGGCTTCACATTGTGACAGTCCCCACGTGTTTGTGTGTGTGTTATCACACACAAAAAGCCTGCCTGTGTGTATGTGCATATATATGTGTGTGTGTGTGGAGCCCCCTGACCTGGGCAGCGTTTAGCATGGAGGCTATCCAGGCTTGTGGGAAGGGGCTGCAGTGGGAGATCTGGTTTCAAACAGTGCCGGCACCCTGGGACCAGGCCATGTCAAAGGGCCTGTCCCCGATGAGCCATATTAGGGCCCTGATCCCCAATCAATCAGCACCGTGCTAAAAAGAATCCACAACAAGACGGCAATTAAGACCCACAGAGGGCTTAAGGAAACACGTGTGAGAGATAGGGTTTGTAAGAGTAACTGCATGTGCACTTCTTTGACTCTGTGTTTTATGCAGAGCTTCAAGTGTGCATGTGTGTGACTGTGTATGGGTAAAAGCCTTATGAGACAGAAGAGGGAAAAAAAAGCCCCAGTCTACTCCGGATGTGCAAAGGAATCAAGGACAGAGGTGAAGAAAGTCTCAGTAGGCCATCTTTGTTTTTGCTTGTGTATCAGTGAATGTAAAACATTGACGGAATGGCCTTTTTACCTTTTGCAAAGAAAATTTAATCAGTTTTCCATGTTTGGCAGTTAAGAAGACTAATATGTAATTTGGGAATAGTGTAATAGCTCTTGGTTAAACTGCAGGGTAAGAAAGCTCCAGTAGTGCAGAGCCCCATGCTGGCAGGTCCGAGTAGCGTCTGAAAGAGATCCAGAGTCAATCCCAAACTGAAACAAATTTAGCAAAGCCCCCTGCATTGGTCTGATGTGGTGTGCTGAAGTGGATCAGTATGTTGCAGAGGAGCAGAGCATCCAAAAATTGAGTGGGCCTGTCATCCCCTCAGTCTGGATGGGTGCGATGCTTGTGGTGTGGAGCAAATCATCATCAATCCTGGCCAGAGTCTGAGAACCACAGCAGTGTTGACACTGGCACTGAGGTGAGGAGAAGTGAAACCGAAATCCAAAGTTTCTCAATACAGAGCACACAAGTCCGCAGCCTGAGTTAAGTGCCTATTGTGACCAAAAACAACATGTACTGTATGCAGCGTGGCTGAGAGGAAAGACTGGTCTCAAAGTGGTGGACCTGTGTTTGGACATGCATATCTCTCTGACTAAAGTGCCCTTGAGCAGGACATTTAGCTCAACATTAAACTTCCTGCCTCATTTCAGATTCTGCAGCTCAGGACACACCAACACTGGGCTGTAGTTTCCATCTAAGGTGTGATCAGAGAGGTGGATTTTAAACAATTGTTTCAGCCATCCATCCATTGTGGACCGCTTATCCTCATAGGGTCGCGGGGGGGGGGGCTGGAGCAGGGTATACCCTGGACGAGTCGCCACCTCATCGCAGGGCACATAGAGACAGAAAACCAAATTACATTAGCCAGTTAACCTAATCCCCATGCATGTTTTTGGATGGTGGGAGGAAGCCGGAGTACCTGGAGAGAACCCACGCAGACAAGAGGAGAACATGCAAACTCCACACAGAAAGGCCCCGGGCCAGGAATCAAACCCAGTACACCACCATGACACAATAGTTTAATGTTTTGATAAATACACTTATTAGCTCTGTTGCAGAGAATTAGAGAACACATTCATGGCTGTGCTAGCAGCCCATTAGCTTAGCTTGTAACATAAAGACTGAAAACAGGGGGACTCTGAGAAACTAAATCTAAAATCTAAGCACCAAGCTCATTTGCGGTTTTGTGTGTACTTCTTGGTCGGGTGTTGTGACTTCTTGAAGTCTTGTCATTGCTGTGAGGTTGCCAGGCAACCAGTAGGTTGTTGTTTTCATATTTTAGTTTGTGTGCAGATTAAACAAACAAGATATAACGTGTGAGCTTCATGCTACATTCACACTGCGTGCAACAAAACAACAAAGCGGCCTACGGCTACATCATCTAACTTTCAACAAACTGGGCACAAGCATATTTCCCAAAACGTCAAATTATTTCTATAAAGGGTGTCATGGGAACATAGGAAGAAAAACAACTGCACATTCTTTTGGGTGTACGAAGACATCTGAAACTTGCAAGGGTCAGTTTGTTGATTCCTAAAAAAGAGATGATTAAAAGGGTTGAGGAGGTAAAATTTTATCTTGTGTGCTCCTTAAACTTAAACATGATGTTCGCTGAGCAGCGAATGCACTGTGGCACTAAACTGAAAAGACATTTGTGGCAACTTGTATTTGTGCCACACAGATTGGTGGTTTACTCTTCCGTCTGGATGTTTAGAGGGATCATGCAAGACACAGCTGAGAGGGAAACATCTATGACATATTCCCTAAATAATTATCCCGCTTAAGAGCTTCATTGCAGCTTAAGTAAATGCTTTGACATGTTGTCTGTTCATTAATGAGGATTTTGAATAGTTTGCTGATCCTTGCCAGGTAAAATCCCACTGACGGCATCCTTTCATCCTCCTGTGCTCACTGCACACACCTAGAGGCACTACTCATGTAATTAACCTGACGTCTTAATAAATCAGACATGTTTAATACTAACCTTTTATAACGGCTGCTGCAGAGCAGAAAAGAGGAAAGGAAGGTGTTTTCTGCGTATCGAAATGTGTTTTGATTACCGTACATGTAAGCCTAATACCCTCGAACAAGTCTGATCTGAAACTACTTCCTTAAACTAATTTGTCAATCAACTTATGCAGCGCTGTAGGTAGGACACACATGCTACAGTCCTGTCAATGCAAAGTCAAATTGCTCCGTTGCAAGAGTTTGCAACTCTTTGATGCTTCCACCTTATAACCAGATTGCCGGTGGGCCGACGGCAGTATGGGGCTCACGGTCCCTGTCACGTCAGCTCCCACATCAATTTAATCCCATGTGTTGACAGCTGTCTAATTACAGAGCAGCCACACACAGAGACACACAGGATACATGTACACAAACAAGCTGCAGGAAAAGTTATACTGTGTGCGTTTACATTGTATTACAGTCAAACACAGCTCATTCATCACTCAGAGTCGTCAAATTACACCCAAACAAGATGTGGACTGACATATTCATTGCAAATCGAAGGCTTTCTGGATTGCAGATGTAGCTGATGTAACAGATCGACAGCGTTTATAAACCAGCACTCAGTAAATGATTGTAAGCATGTGTGATTGTAGGATTTACTGTCAACAGTGTTTTGAATCGAAATATGAAATGAAAATATCCTTCAAGGTTGCTTCAGAACAATGAAGAGATGAACAGTGGAGCACATCATCCACCAAATACTGTCAATCACCAATCTAAGGATGGAGAAGATTGAAGATAAGCAATCAGCAGAGAGGTCAGAGCCCAGACACAAAGGAAGCAGGACAATACGGCACAGAGAGAATCTGTTCTTTGTTAAACCTGTCCTCTTTATCCTGCAGTACAGAGAGAGCACAGAGGCACGGTGGAGGAGAAAGAGGGGGGGGGGCAGCTATTTTTGTAATTGCTTTTTCTGCCAGTGCTGAGAGAAAAGCAGTGGGGAAAGTTTTGAGTAATTTAAACAGCCTTGACAGCCAGGGTGTAGTGGTATTAATCTTTTCAAACAGGGAGAAAATCCCTCTATTATAAACACAGACAGAGACTCAGTGGCAACGTTGCATGAAGTCTGTTTATCGCTGCTGTCAGATTAAAAAAAAAAAAGGACATATCCAGTAAGTCAACACCTTTAATAAACATAAAAGCAGCAGCAGTTTGGAAATAATACAAAACAAATAAATTAATGAAGTTAAAGCTGCAATAACTGATGTTTGAACTACAAAGACATGTAATCATCTTTTAAGTTGATGTGGCGACTGCTAAATGCTCCTCTATTTACCAGCTAGCTGCTACCTCTGTCTGTCTGTCTTTTGATGGAATTAGACAACCCAGCAGGTTTATCGGAACTTTTTCACTGAAATCCGCTGCCGATTACAGCCTGAAAACGCAACTAAAAGAGCAGACAAAACCAAAACAGTAAAGCTGCGCCCGCAAAAACCCAAATAATCAAATAAAAGGCCGTAGAGGTGAAGGGAAACACAGAGTCAATGAATAGTTCTTTGTGCCATCACATCACACAGTAATTTTACCCACCATTATTATGAAAACATTAACTTCTGTAACAGTTTAACTGATGCAAATGTCCAACTCAGAAAGTCTTTTCATAATCTGTAACCCTGTGCAAAACCCCATCTAAGTGCAACATTAAAATGTAAAAGTAATATGAGAAAATATGTCCCTTTTCACGTCAACATATTTAAATTCTTTGGTTTGCAGCACTGTCTTTGATCTGTGATTAGTTTGAGGATAAAAAAAAAAGAAATACCTGAAAGATTTAATAAATCTAACTGAAGAAAATAAAGAGGAAATAGAGACAGAAAGAAAAGAAAGATGGAGATGTAAATGTGTGAATGTGACAGCTAGGAGGCCTCAGTTAGGAGTTATTAGCTGCTGCTGATCGGCAGCACAGCTACACACACCTGAACGCTGCCGACCCCGCAGAAACCAGGAATCAAAGAACAACATGCAGCCTCAGAGTGTTAATGGTACATCCTCCCCCTACCCTGCTAACACTGTTTTTCTTTCACTCCCTTCACTCTCCCGCCGTCTCCATCTTTTTTTTTTCTGCAAATGAAGGAAGTGTGGCAGCGTACAGAGTGAGATGGGGAAAGTTGGGGGTCTAATTTTGGCAGGCGAGACTTTTTTCCCCTCACCTTGTTTACTCTGGCTCTGTTAAAACATCTCCAAGGAGGGGAGGAGAGGAGAAGGGAAACATAGAGAGAGAGAGGAGAATGAAGAGGAGGAGCATGGACACAGTGGAGACGAGATGCACTTTCTCTTGATAGCTGGTACATAAAACCACAAGGTGTCATTTTTACACTTTGGCTTTTGTATGGATTAAAAAATGAGGTATAACGTGTTAAATCGTGAACTGATATAGTGATTAGGCTAACTCTGGACAGAGCCAGGCGAGCTGTTCCCCTGTTTTCATTCTGAGCTAAGCTAAGCTGCCGTTATGCACATATTTACAATTTAGACATGAGTCATCTAACTCTCTGTAAACACATGACAAATACTATTTCTATAACTATTTCTCTCTATTTCAAACTATAACACTTGACCAGTGCCTTTTTTAGGTTTTGAAACCTGGATCTAGAAAAAAAATAAAACCACAGCAACAGACAGGCCACTAACTTACATATTTAATTTAAGGACCATTAACAAATGCAGTCATTTTAATGGTCAGCCTGCACAGACCTGGAAGACTTTTATCTTAATTTACAATAATGCATATTAAGATTTGCAACTTGACATGGACTTCAAAGATAAGATCTTACTTCTTAAACTTGTCTTGAATGACTTGAGAAAAACTGATGTGATTTAAAAGACTTGAAAAACAGCTCTGGAATAGGAAGGAATAGGAATAGGAGGAATAGGAAATCTAAAAACTGCATTTCTGATCCGCTTCGCCACATTGAACACGTTACCTGAATCGTAGTTTAAACCTCTGGCATATCAGCTCTTAGTTTGACTGTGGCTTCTCTCAAAAACCCAACCCTGACGATATGTACACACACACACAAACTGTAATGTCCCACACACCACAGAGTGTATACTTAAGCCTGACGTAGATGGGATGGAAATCAGAGCACAGACCGAAGCAAAGACAACACTGAAGTTCATGTTCTGTTCAGGTTCAACAAGGTGGGTGGCAAGAAATTTTCCCCCAGATTTGTGTGTAATATTTGTGGCTAATTTACCCCAAGAAAACGGAAGTCACTGAGCGCTCTGTAAGGCTGAAAGCAGAGATGATGGGAACGAGTGGGAGCTACAGAGAAAAGTATATTTCACTAAAACTGACAAGCTTCTGGACCAGATGTCTGTCTGAAAACTTTGAGTCAAGGAGCAGACGTTTTTGAACAGCTGCGGTATGAGGTAAGCGGTTGCAGGTCATCACGTGTCATCATTAGGTGACCCCGTCTCCTTGACGGCCTGTCACCTTACTTTACGGCTAATAAGTCGGCCGTGGCACTAATGATGAGCAGCAGTGACGATCAGCCCACCACTACAGCAGCAGCACAGCTGTCAAAGGAGGCCCCTGTCTTTTTAAATGAAGTCTGCAACGACTGTAATGAGATTCAAGATCGCATGTTGGTCCTCGCTTGACTGCAACACTTTCCTTCACAAAAACAACATGAGGATTTGACTAATTTAGTGCTGCGTTAAAGCTATACTTCAATGAGTTTGAATCTCTCAGGTATTTTGATTAGCAGCTGATTATAAGGTGAAAAGTGATCCTCCAACTAAAGAGATATACATTTTTTATAAAATAAAATACAGAACTTTAATACCAGTAATACTCTTTCCTTTGACGTATGATTGAACTGCTTGATCCAAAGAACTAGTGCGTCATTGCCCTAAACACGCCTCAATCGAGCCGTGGGAAATGCAAGATTTTCATTGGTCCCCATTCGTCGGGGAATCTGAAATTGAAGAGATCGGCAACTTGGCCAGATTGACTTGGTTGTGAAATTTTGTGCAGCTTCACAGGAAGTATGAAAGTATGAGCAGACTCAGGCTACATTTACACATTTTATAGCCCATAAAATGAACTATATATGATATATATATAAATCATTAAGTCATGATTAATTCTCAAAATGATACAAGAAGTTAGTTTTTTCCACAAAGACAAATTAATACACAAACCTACATACTTTAAGAAAGTACACAGACTTAATTGGATTAGCAATGTCATCCTGATAATCCCTTATGTCAACATGTACCCAAAGTCACATCCTTCCATTTTCTAATCTACATTTATTTTTCCATTTTTGTTTATTTCCAAAGTTGTCAGTGTTGTTTTTTCTGTTTGATTTTTCCTCTTTATTGGTAACTCCCTCAAGATAACTGCATTGTGATTTCTTTGAGAGCCAACTGTCTCATTTATGAAACAAGCTGCACATTTAGTCATGAAAAACATGTAAACAAAGCAATGGTAGAAACAGATGTTTGAAAAGTGTGTATGCAGTGGTGTCAGTGTGTGAGTTGATTTAGTAAGTGTCTGAATATCTGCGATGTGCCAGCAGTTTTGATTCACAGGAACGCCGCATGGAACATGGCAGCGAGCCTTACCATAATGTCATTGGGGAAAAATCATCCAGCTTAACTCCTTTGATCCTGCCAGAAACAAACGAACTGAGAAAGTTCTTCTAGTTGTATCCCACAGCACTGAGGAGACGACAAAACAAAGCAAAGGAAGCTCGCCAGGCTCAAACTAAATTTAAAAAAAAAAAGATTTTGGCCAGCAGTATAACTCTAGCCAAGAACATGAAAAGACTTCAGTGGAATGCATTTATGGACAATACCTATGGTTTGGTTTTATTTGCTACTCTCGTGTACTCTCACGTTCATGATAAGGGATCAGGAGGTTTTGCTGTACATTCAGACAGCTGGAAGCTAATTAGGAGACTATAAAGTGTTATATAACAAGAAACCACAGACACACATGTGGGTAATTTTTCCACGCTGCTCATTTCAGAGAACCTTCAGTTAATCAACTTTACTCCCTAGTAGACACAGGCCATTCATTCTTAATTATAAATTTCATTACAGCCCTGAATGCAGATGAATGTGTCGTTATTGCCCTGAAATTAAACAAACAGCATCAGTTTTACATTTGTGAGCATTTTGAGTTACATCCTGTTTTCTAATTCAAGCTGGCTGTAAGTACATTAAACCGATTTCTCCAATACCATGAGGAGCAGCGTGTTTGTGTGTTATGCACATCTGCTTTGTGATTGGCTAACAGTTGTGGTCCCGCCAGACAAAGCTGAGTGGGCGCAGTCCATATTCAAATATGAAACATGTGATGGTTGGACAGAAAGAGCAGCGTAGAGCATCAGACATCATATTAAATATTCATTTAGCTGCACTGAGACCTGCACCAATAAAATGGAAAATTACAAAAGTCTTGTTATGATGTGAGTGATTGCTCAATGAATATGCTGCAGGGCACTTTTTAGTGTTCAGGCTCTTACTATGGGAAGAAAGAGCACAGAATATTTTTTCATTTTTGCGGACTGTATCAGCAGACAATATAACAACAAACTGTTGTCCAACTTGTAATTTATTTGTAACTAAAGTTTATCTTTAGTTTATCTATCAAGTCCTGACCTTTGCACACTTTATAATTAAATTTGTTTCTATTGCAGACACATTGGAAGCAGTCCCACAAGTGATTATCAGTATAGATAGCAAATTAGCTTACCTTTTAGTCTCTCCATGTTGTTTTATTTTTATTTTATTTTTTTTAAATGTTATTATATATATTTTTATTTTGTCTTTGTACCACTGCTGCCGCAGTTGTTTGTTACATCACTCATATTGTTGTGTCACTTTACCTTCGCTGCTGTGACACTGTCAGTGTCCCCGCTATGGGATTAATAAAAGTTTGTGTGACCCAAAAAAAAAAAAAACATACCTGAGAGTGCAAGAACTGTCAGAGTCGCAAATCTGCCTGAAAGTGTCAATAATTTGTGAAATGTGACGCTGCCACCATTTACAATCCGCATTTTTTGTCACGTTCTTTACAGCACATACAGTCTGACACAAGGAAAAATGTATAGAGGAAAATCAAACTTACGTTGGCCTTCCTGCCAGAAGTGTAGGGAGTGGATCTGGAAAAGAAGACATGCATTTTTTTTAAAAAAGAAAACAGGATAAACAATATTGCTCCCAGATTTTTCTCTGCACAAGCTGCCAGCTGTGAGCAAGAATCAGTGGAGAGGAGTGCTGCTGAAAGGAGCCAGATCACTCGTTGGAAAAGATGAGTCAGAAAAAATGTCTTTGTTTGTCACAGTGAGTGCGTAAAACCCTCGTCATAAATGCTCGTCTTACTGTGTGCCATCAAAGTTTTAAATGTTGAATGTCGCCACTGTCTTACCGAATTTGACAAAGAGCACGCCTGTCGTAGACACGGTACCCTGGCTGTTGGTGGCTACGCATTGGAAGTAGCCAGTATCAGTAGTGTCCAGGTTGCGGATGCGGAGGCGTGATCCGTAAGACGTGGAGCGATACGAGATCCGTCGTGGCTCCTGCACCACCGGGGCGTCATTCTTCAGCCAGCGCACAGTGGGCTGAGGGTTGCCGGCCACGCGACAGAAAAGCTCAGCCGTGTGGCCCAGAGAGGTGGTGATGTTGTTCATGGGAGCTTCAAGACGAATGAAAAGAGGCCCTGGAAGACAGAGAGACACAGGAGACATCAATAAATACAAGGCAGATAAAGAGAGTTAGGAGAAACGTCAGGGGTGAGATGATTGAAGAGAGAGAAAAAGACAAAAGGAGACAGAAAACGTTGCATTACAAGAGGCCAAGAACTAAGACATAAATCAAACAACACTTACTGCACTGCGCCAGAGCAAGATATAAAACAAAAACATGCTGCTGTTTGAAGTAGCCATAGTGGTGAAACAAATCTGTGTTTTAACACACACATTCAAAGGCTGGTTTTGAAAATTATTTTGCGGCTGCCACTGTGGTGACACCTAATTTCACTTTTCACCATGGCTGTATGATGCCAGAGGGTTTTCCCAGACTTGTGCAGGAGGCAGCATTATGGTATGGATCTAAACGCTGAAGCACAAATGACGTTAAGGAGGCTGTCAGAACCCACTGTAATAAGTTCAGATGATTTTTTTTTTTAACAATTATCTCCCAGGACTACGTTTTCCCTCATGGTGGTCAGAAAAAAACAATCTTGAGGGCCACCTAAGAGTTTAATGTGCAGGAAAAACATTGGTGTTAATGTCATGAATAACGTCTGGAAAGTTCCCTCAACCCCAAAACCCATGTTAGGTATGCAGAAATGCTCCTGGTTACAAGAACCGGCCAAAACAAGCAAAGGAGGAAAAACACATACAGGGGAATCTCAAATACTCGTCGGACAAACTTCAATTTGTGTGAATAGAGAGGCTGAGGTGTAAAAATAGAGGTGCACACTTACATATGCAAGAACACCCACACATCTAAATCATTACTAAATCATGCATTCATTAGTTAGAGTATTTATGCACCAGAGTTTTTTTTTTTGTAAATTAAAGCATATCACTTTTAGAGTTGGGTTTTATGAGACATGACCATCAAGGAAGGTTCATTGTTGTAAGATTAACAGCTAACTCTTCAAAAACATGACAGTAGCCAGGTCTTACTTTCCAACATAGATTTGTCCTACAAAGTCAATGCTGTCTTTTCCAAAGCTCCTCTCTCCTATCTTTTTATCCTCTGTTGGTTGTTAAGGTGTACTGTACATACAGTAGACCTGCGCATATGTATGTGTGCTTTTAAAGGCCCTGAATTAAGCTTTATTCTTTTTTAAACATTTGGGGTGAAAACATTCATGCATGCATCTGCAAGACAGCTCGCTCAATCTCATGAGGTCAAGGTTTAATTTAGTTTGAGGTCATCACTGAAAAGGTGGTAAATTTTGGCAAGGCAGAAAGCATTCCTAGTGTTGAAGACACTAAAGACTGGTAAAATAGAGCCTGCGTACTTCCTCGTCTCCACACAGCTGCTCAAAGTTTGTGTGAATGTCTGACTGTCAGTTTTGGAAAGTTAAACGGGTAAGTTACAAGTTGTCGGATGTGACATCCTAATGGGAGGGAGAGGGTTCAGATGTTGACCATCTGGCAAGCACATTGGTTTAAAACATGGCCGTGCCCACTATCTGTCACCATAGCAACCCTCGTGGTGGTATGCACTGCTGATCTGACACCTGCAGCGAACATATTATCATGAGGTGTGTAAAACAAGTGCTTTCAGTGTGTTTTTGAAAATGAAAAGTAGGCACATTTGTCCTGGCATACAGCATCTATGTGTGTGTGTGTGTGTGTGCGTGCTCAAGCCTCACATACTCTCTCCCACTGCCCTCCCTAAAACCCCAGGCTTAACACAGCAATGTGGTCCTAACAAGTGTGTGACAATATGAGCAGACTCCCACCATCCACCGTACCTCCAGCACCACTCTCCTCCCATCTCACCCACTTTTTCTCTGTCCTCCTACCCTTACTTCCTCCTCACACACTCTCCCTTATATGTACAGCCCTGTCTCTCCTCTTCATCACACCACACAGCACTGGAGTCTGATGAAAACATCCAGCAGTACATTTATTACAGCAGCAGTGTTTATTTAGTGTATAAAATAAAATCATGAATGTAGTGGCAAAGACCCCTGTGTCCTCAGTCCTCTTCAACAAGCCTTGTAAATAGATTATCAAAGCAAAATCCAATTTGCTCAGCAAACCTGATAGCCAGGTTAAACTCTCATATGATTATAGATTAGCAAGCTCTGACGGGAGAGAATGCAAAAGCACAATGTCTGTGGTCCTTCTGCATCAAGCATTAGGTCAGTTTTGTTCACTTGCTGATGTATGACTGGGTTCAGCGGCACCAAATGTAATTAATGCCAATAATGAGCATTATTTGTTTATGATCTAAACAAATCTTCCGATGAAATTAAAAAAATATAATTTTAAACATACAATAAAAATGTGATTATTTTTAACTAACTACTGAATTTCTGCGATCAATAAATTTAAAAAAATGAACTGAATGATTTGTTTGTGGTTGGTTTACATGTCAGCAGCACTATGGCATATTAAATCTTGTCTACATGCTGGTTCAAAACTCCACTGACTTGATGTGCCTGTTGACTATATTACCCAAAAACAAAACGTACTTTATATATTAAATGAGAACAGACCCCGTCTTAAAAGACATTTTGCCAGAGGCAGGAAGGTCACAAACTGAGTCACTTTATCACCGTCTCATTAGTTGAGTTGATGGAAAAGAAAATGTTTTTTGGAGCTGTGCGCCGGCACACTTCATTAGCTCTTATAATAACGGACAATAAAGCAGTGGGGAGGAGAGGAAAGAAAAGCGGAGACAAGAGGAGATGACAGGAAGAGAGGTGATGGGGAGAAAGATGTCCTGCCAATGTCTGTGCAACAAAGACTCTTTGTGTGTAATTGTCTCGCGGTGAGTGTTGTGGTATTTGGCACCAGGAGTACTGTGAAACTCAAACCATTGCTGCGGACTGTCCCTTTAATGTGGCGGGCGACTAAATGGTGCCCTGTCATCAGCGTGCATTTGCTCGCAGTGGTTTTGTACAATCAAACACTCACGCGCGGACACACAAACGTAAACACGCACACACCCACGCAACCGCAACGCACACAAACTATACATGGTACAAGTTACACAATACCTTTTCATCTCACCAGCGACATTGAACTTTTATATGTGAATGTAGTGTAAGTCTATATTCAGTTACAAGAATAAAGCTGCACTGGGCAGACTGCGCTCATCAAGACCCAGGCACAGAAACCTGAGTGGCTGCACAGCTAACCAAACACAGTCAGGAGATAGACTGAGGAGCTGCGGCTGTAGCGCTGCCAGCTATGGCGAGAGGTGAATTTCATTAAAGTTGGGTCACTCTCCAACAGAGAAGGAGAGAGAGAGGAGAGGAACTAAAGAGGATAAAATGAAACAAAGAAAACGAAAGGAGGAATGAAAGAAAGCCCCGGGGAAAATGAGTTCGGTAAACTATCATCACCCCTGATTTCATCCCAATAATGAGCCGCTTTCAGCATGATAACTTCCTGCTACTGATGCATACTGATAGAGCCACGCTACCTGAATGCTGTCTGTTTGGTCAATCAAAACCATTCCCTGCCTGCAGACAAAACAAGTGGTGCAATCACCATCCATCCATCAGATAAGAAACAGATGTGTGGCATGGGGCTGAGCTCAAACTGACACACGTACAGATACACTTCCATACAAACACACACACGCATACGCACCACCTTTGTACGTTTTTATATTTCATGTTGTTGTGGAAAAATGAAGCTGTCTCTATGATTTGTTTGGAACAAAGCCTCATTGTATTTATGACTTTTTAAACATCCTTGATTGGTGACCATAATCATTATCTTGACTAAACTGCTCAATCATATCCAGAAACTACCGTCTTCGCTCTTGCCTGTGTGTTTAACAATGTCTGTTGTTTGTGTACACACGTGCTGTGGGACGGATGTTGTGGGATATTCGGCTTTGCAAGAGATGGATTAAACAAACCAGACCAAATGAGAGAGCAAAATAGAAAAGGTCAAGTTCAATACAGCCTCATGTTGAGCAGCTTTCCAAGTCAGGGTATCTTTGTGGGGGAATAGACGGATGTCGGCTCTCTAAGCCAGAGGAAAACTGAGGAGAGGGGGCGAGATTTGACTGATAACTCTGGGCAGAAAACTTTATGGCTCTGACTCAGTTGTTCCCACAGTGCTGACAGGAGAACAACAGTTTGAAACACTTCCTCTATCAGGTTCTGCTGATCCAAACCTGGGCAACTCCAGGAGATTTGACCACCCTCACCACAAAATAAATAATCTTATTAAACTGGCAAGAGTCCCTATTGATTAAGGAAGAGAAGGAATAAGCTGGCCAAGGCTGTGTGGGAGAACCAAGCAGTTTCTGAGGCATTTTAATGTCCGAATTGCATCCTGCACTGAATATCCTTAGAGTTTTGGAGGTGGAGTACATGTTAATCTTACAACCAGCTTTGCCTTTCACAATAAAAAATGAGAAAGAGAGTGCTGATATATAATTTCAAACAATGCATGGACGATGGCTATCCTATGCAGTGTTTAATGTGTGCTTTACAATTTATTTATTAATGCACAATATCAGTTTTTCACTTGTCAATATGTGCAATAATTATCTCAATCCACCAGTCGGTCCATTTTGTTCATCCATGCTGACTTAGTTTTCATCTGGTCTGCTTATTTATATATGTATCCACTGTTCACGTACCTCTATTAGTTATTCGTCCTGCACATACTGTTTCAAACACACATTTGTCTACTTCTTTTCTTCTTTATTGACTTATTTTGACATTTTCTTTTTTTCTTATTCTCATTGATACATCTGTTTATTCATGTCACTGTTTTTATATAGGCTTATTGTAATGTGGCATTGGAAATTTCCCTGTTTGTATGGCGAATAAAGGATTATCTTATTTTTGTAGGTAGGTTTATCAATGTGGATGTCATCTTTGCCGAGTATTGAATGGTAAAAAGCAAGTTCCGGTGGCTCTTTCAGATGTCATCCTAGGAAATGAAGGATATTCAATATAATATATTACAATCTCTATCCTGTGGTTTGCTCCTGCAAACAACTCTGGGTTTCTATTTCACTGGCGCACACTTCATACTTCATGTAATACCCCGCAAATGAGAATGGGAATGTTCTGCTGAGTCAAGCTGGTGAAATAAGAGGGTCATCACAATTAATATTATGAATATATGGAGCAAAGTAAGAAGATGTAGTGAAGCTCCACTGGTGGGTTTAGCTAAAGACAGCACTAAAATTAGGTCAGTGGAAATTAGGGAAATGCAGTGCACCTGTGGCTATATTCTCACAGGCTCAGTAGATCAATGTGTAATTTGTTCCATCAATTATCCTCTGCAGTGGCCTATGCTTCCCGGGACAATGGGTTTTGTCAGGGTTGCTGAAAGTGACAGGATATGGAATTTTAACACACCATTGATAGTCATTTCAGGCAGCACATGTGGGGGTACAGTTCAATGGGTTAGCTGCACATTGCTTGTCACAGATGTATTAAGGGCTGTTTGTTAAGGCTGTGTTTGAAACTGATTGCTGTTTTTTTGTGAGTGTGTTAATGTGTGCCTTTACCATCACTAGAGGAGTTCCATGAAGCGGTAGCTATCACACTGGGGTCTTGGGGAAACTCAGACCCTGTAAACAAGAGGAAAAGGAGAAAACTATTAGCATGTTTCTGACTGTTGCCCCTTTAAATTGCTATTTCTCCAAATGGATCATGAACCCTTTTATTAGAAAAATGTCGAAGAGCAAGTGAAACAAGTACAAGCTGCGAGCTTCAGGACACATCACAAACAGAGACTCAAACACTGCAGATGTGACAGGCAGGAATTCATTGAGAAAGGTTCAACCTTCTGCAAAATGCTGCAAGACTCGTGACATAAAAGTACTTAAAACAATTTGGGAAAACTGTCACAGCAGCTTCTCTGTGACAAAACTTAAACAAACTATGATCCTCAGGAAATGAAATACTAGGAGCAAGAGGAGGAAATAACCGCTCAATGCTAAACAAGACAATGCTGCAGCCACTTTTCAGTGCAAAAGACAACACTAATACACTCGCTTCACAAGTTTTTAATCTTAAATCCGGTGATAGCACTGTACATTTGCTGGCGTAGATCAAAGGTTTGAATGTATAACAGGGGGCACATCAGAAAGCCATGTGGACCTAATGCTGCATTATTAGCAGCTGACGACAGAGCAGCCTTCTGCTTTTCATTACAGGAGAGAGAAGATGGCAGAAAATGGGCTTCGGCGTGCACTGCCATGGGTCACAAGGTGATTCCTGACAGATGAAAAAGCCTGCGCAGGACTTAAACATGCAGGACTGACATGGATGGGACCTGAAACTTTTTTTTTTTATCTTTGTAGATTCTTTGGACGCCCGCCAACTGAAAAACACATTAGTGTTATCCCACGGTTACATCGAGCTCTGCTTTTCAGGCTGAAAATGCTGTTTATGGCTCAAAAACACAAGCATGTGCACTGAAACAATGTACACACACACACAAGCTTATCTGTAAACTTCCTTAGAACTCTCCTTATATTTCAGCCACACATTTAAAAAGAACTTGTATTCATTCATGAATTTGGAACAACGTTAGGAGTGTGGCATGCAGGGTGTCTGCAGTCAGACGGGCCCGGGGTCATGCTAACTGGGTGATAATGTGTTGTTTCACACATGCTGTGTCAGGATGGTAATGACTGTGTGCGGTGGTGCTTGTGAAATGAGCTGTGTTAATGAGCAGCTCTGGGCCTCTGCACCTGTTAGCGAGGGAGTCTGGAGCACGCTCACAACAACAGGCGGCCAGCTTTATGAGGGTCACCACTGCTAGGGTTATGGAGCAACACTGGAAGGGTTGAGAGCCGCGTGCACATCATGTTTAGGGATGCACGATACATCAGAATTAAAATCTGTATCGCTCGATGTTCATGATTTTTTAACGTTGGCATCTGTCCAATATTGACTGTCGAGATTTGGCCATGCAGTATTTGTTTGGGCAGTGAGAGTAAGTAAAGAAAACGCAGCACAGGATTGTGGGATGTTGAACTGAAAAGGAGGAAAAATGTCAGCGGTGTGGTCATTTTTCACTGTGTCATATTTTATGATAAGGTGACCAGATGTACCCGATTTTCGGGAATGGTCCCCGTTTTGGATGACCAGTCCCGATTAAAGCTGCCCCCGAAAATGTCACTGATTTCAGCATTTTATGATTGAGAAATAACGGTTTCAAACCAGAACAACAGTTATTACGGTATCTGGGTGGGAAGCAGAAAGCGTGAGGGAGCATGTTGAGCACAAACGAGAACAACAGTTCTTATCTCTGAGCTGGAAATGTCCCCGGATTTCATTTCAGAAATCTGGTCACCTAAATTTTTTTTTTTTTTTTTTAATTATTATTAAAACCTTTATTTAACCAGGTTTGTCAGCTCATATTAGAACAGTTACAGTTTTTACGTTGAGGAAGTTAAGCTGGACTTTAATTTAGTTACACACTGGCTACAAGTGGAAAAGGTTCCTAAAAAGTAACACTGCTGGTTACTTTTATGGTGGCCCTGTAACCTTGTTATTTGGAAGTAAACACTTTTGGAAAAATAAAGGAAGACATTCAAAATTTGAGTTTGCATGATTTTCAGTCTGTGCAAGATTTTATCATCTCAGAATTGAATTTTATCGGCCATATTTTCATACCGGTGCATCCCTATTTATGCTATCTTATAACTAATAACTACTAATCTCTGCTAGCTAGCTTTTCAGTACATCTTCACCCTTTCATATGCTTCTGAGTTGTGTTGCAGGACCCAAAGCATCTCTCTGGTTTATTCCTGGAGGCTCCACAGTCAAGATGACAGTGTATTATGGTGAGTGTTGGCCCCAGGGTGAGTCTCAAATCTCTCTGTGTTCTGGATTGATAGGCTTAAAGAAACACGGGGCTCTGTGGTTTACAAAGGACAGAGGAGAGGATGTCACAGCTCACTGGCTTCACTAACACAAAGCTAGCCAAGGGCGGCCAGGTGAGAGTTCAATAGAGGGGCTGGACACGGGAAAACAAGAGGAGAGGGAAGGAGGGAAGGAGGAAACGCACACCGTCATATTTTAGATGATTTTTTTCTTTATATCTCATCTATTTAGGTCACATCTGTTAGTTCTCTTCCATTGACACAATCATCTGGAATATCTGCGATGGATTGCAGTGTAATTTTGAGATTAGCGCTCTAGTGTTTCTCAGTAACAGAGGGAAACAATTGTGCAAGGCCCGTTTGTTAATGAGTGCTTAAAAATAGGCACTTTCGCTGCACCCATGTCAGTTTAGATCCATGGTTCTTGCCGTTGTGGTTCTGGCCCCCCTGACTGAATCATGATCCTGATTCTCCCACATGTTAAGTGGATGTATGCATTATACAAAGGGGGCTTGTCTGCCAGTGTGGATCACTGAACAGGATCAAAGATTTAGATGATATTAGAAAAGACTATTTTTGTGTGAATTTCATTAGAGTTGAGCTGAAATACTCAGGTACACTTTGAATGGATCATTTCCAGCCATGACCACAGCCTTTTCTTGGCCTTACCGAGCAGTTTTTTTGGGCACATGACAAATTAATTACATTATTTAACCAGTCACGTTGCACCAATTCCAGGACTTACACTCATCAAACTAGAGGTCAGTTTACATGTGAATGTAACTTATGTAACTAGCTTTGGGCTGATAACATCACTTCATATAGCATGTGCTTCACACCTACAGCTCCTCCTGAAATCTCAAGTCTGTTTCGTGCAGAGCTACCTTTTAGCTGCTAGTCTACCATTTCACATTGCTTCCATTTTAGCAGCCACAGGTGCGCTCCCACAACTATTATAGTGCACTGACACCATCTCTGCCCATTGGTTTTTATTAAAACAACAATTATCTCAACTGTTAAAAATCCAGACTTTGCAGAAATTTCAAAAGAAAAGCAATATAACCTGGATCACTTATCTGTACCCATATTTCCATAGCATGTCAGTAGTGGCATGTTGGGTGATATTCTAAATCTCTGACAACCTATAAGGGCTTTCATTTGCAACTGAAGGCCACTCATCCTAGTAGCAGAATATACAGCCAGCAGTTAAAATGAAGGTGATTTAAAGAAACCCAGACATGAAATCTCCACACAGAAAATTTCATGAGAGCAGCATCTGATCCAGTTGTATTTGGCTCATGAAGATACCAATTACGAATGGACGTGAGCTCCAGTCCTATAAAGCTCTGAGAACTCGGTGTGTCTTCATGTTGACATCAGCATATGGGAATGAGTGCAGAACATCAGACTCATGGAAAGGAGGGAGAGGCTTGGGGTAAAGCGAAGAAGAAAGTGAGGAAGAGGGAGAGTGAAAGGGTGAAGCTGAACCAAATCAGAAATGTTCAATTTGGGCGGTTATGCATTGCAACTAATTTGCTGTTATATGGTCTGGGGGACTGTGTTTGGAGCCAGGGTGGTTGGTGTGGTGAGTGAGACTGATGTATGAGCTCTCCCGCTCTGTTATTAGGGCCTCTCCCAAGGTCCACTTCCATCCCTATTAGCTGGAAAACTGACCTAACTCAGGGGTTATCTGGAAGAACAGCAAACCCACCATTTTCACAAAGCAGCCATGTCATATTTCTGTTTTAAAGAGGTGAATGATAGATATGCACAGAAGAATAGCATTCAGGAATGATAATCGTTTGCTTCTCCAATTTGTCTTCATTAGATCTGCCTCTCCATCAAACAAGCCTTTTTCTCTTCCTATGACCTTACTCTCTTTAGGTGCTTCTACTGAAGAAATATCCTGCTTTGATTTTCCCCTCTCATACATATTACATGCCCAAACTATGCAGTTGCAGGCAATGATAAGAGTGAGATAAGCAGAGATAAATGACTGTTACATGTGTCCAGAACCAGGCGAGCTAGAGCTGCTTTAATGAATCATCAGCGCTGCATTACTGGAGGCGAGTGAGTGAGAGAAGAAAAGTGAGGTGGAGGAGAGCAGAGGACTTGGAGATAAATGGAGGGAAGAAGATAGAAAAAAGCAAAGGAGCGAAAAAAAAGTGACTTTTACTTTCATAATAAACTCAGAGTGAAAGGGCTTGTAAAATCTGCTGTCCAGCCACACTTATATTGGCTGGAGAGTTTATTCATTGTGTCTGATGTAAATAACTTTTATGCTGCAAGGGACTGATGGTGAGATAGAAAATAACTAGGTAGATGGTTGTTCTCGTGGTTCCAGTTTATTAGGTAAAACCGACCAGGGTTTTATTTTAGTAGTTTTGGTCATTTCTATATTTGTGAAGATTGTACTCATTAAGTAACTACTGAGATCTGGGAACATAGCAACAGACACAACAACAAAGTCCCTCAAGGCGAGAAAAGCAAGTCAGACGATTTGACTTGTTGACTGCCAGATTATATTAAAAAAAAACACCACAACAAGAACCTGCAATAAATCTTCACTTGTTTGATCAACTACTTTTAGAATAGGTTTTTATTTATCCTCCATTGGGGGAAATTCATCCACTACAACAGCAAAGACAGAATAAGTAATAATAATAGAATAAATATTTACATTATGTACTAAATACCAAAGGAAGTATATATATTTATATATATATATATATATATATATATGTACACACACACACACATATATATATATATATATATATATATATATATATATATATATATATATATTTATATATATATATATTAATATTGGTATATATTAATTAATATATGGTATTACATTAATGTTATGGTATTAATTAATTATTAGATGTTATGGTGATGTGACCTGTAGAAATAGCCATAAAATAAAAAAGCAGTGCAAAATTTCTGTGCAATTTTCCAACTATTTGACATATGTCTGAATGTCTTTTAAATGCAATTAATGAATACAGTTACAGTTCTGTTGCTGCACCTGTGTGCAGGAGTTTGTTCCCAGGCTCAACTGGAGCACATATGGGAATAAAAGCAGGCCCAGTTCAGTGTTCACCTGAGGACATCATGGACCAAAGAACACAGGAATCACTACACACATATCACAGTGCATCGCCTCACAAAGTTCTGCTCTGTAACCTTATAAGAGCACAGAGGAGCGACAGAGAGAGAGAGAGAGAGAGAGAGAGAGAGAGAGAGAGAGAGAGAGAGAGAGAGGGCTGAGCGGGGGAGAGGGAGATGTGATCAGGATATATGACAGAGCTCTTTCTGGATCAGAACAACAGACAATGACAAAAAGCAAGAGCTCAAACTGCAACAGACATTTGCTCTAACATGAAAACGCACAGTTAAAGTATGGCATCCCCTCCAAAAACCGCACAGAGCTGAGCAGGGCGGTTATTTTATGCAACGTATACATGTTTTGGAAGGCCGCATGGCATTTGAAATTACAGTTTGGCTAGACCACAAAACTCCCAATGACTTTGGCTCTTTGGCTAAAACGTGCCCAATCTTTTTAGATCTCTTTTTTATTATTATGGAGTTTGATCAAGTGGAGTGCTCCATACTTTAATTGCTTAAACTGCACATAGATTTCAATACATAGCTGGACATTAAATCTGAACTCCCGCAGCGACTTCAGAGGAAACTTGAGCACACTAAGAATAAAGCTGACGCAGGTTCTTTTAATTTAAACAGCAGCTTGTCACTGCACTGGAAATCATCTCACAGTGTCGGGCTCACACGGACAACTGTCGCTAGCCAGCATTCCTCAGCTCATGGTGGGTGCGCTCGGCTGAGCGGACAGCGCGTTGACGTCCATGAAGAAGACACTGAATCCTGACAACCTGCTGGTCTGCAGAAGGCTGACCTCTGACCTCTAATGCAAAACGAGACTCTCCATAGAGGCATTAATAGGCATGTTCTTGTTGTGTTTTAATCTAAACCAGTAGTCATCTCCAAGTATCCACCACTCTTTCTAACCGCACGCAACAGACCAAAGGGAGGAGGCTCCCACTATGAGCACTGAAACCCTATAGTAGCTTCTTTCCCTCACAAGGCCGAATTGGGTACCAAAGGTCACACTAAAATGTGACCTTTATACCTTAGGATCTCAATTAACTGACACTCAGACTGACCATATGTCAATATATCGTTTCATCTTAGCCTTTAATGATTTTCTATGGAATTTCTGTAGAATCCTATCAAGATAAAGTGATTGCATTTGTTTTTTTTATTTTTATCTTGTTTGACATAATGATTTCAAGATAATTAATTCAAACTTATAATAAAAATAATCGCTGGAGCTCAGTTTTGTTTTATCATTCATGAAAATTAATATTAGCTTGTTGCATGTGGTGAAACAAAATAAAAAAAAAAATCGGAAAAATATTCCTGATAATATTGTGATTGTAAATTCAGCCATATAGACAGGTTTTAACTGACAACTCCATAACTGCTCGTCCTCTTACTGGTCATGTCCCCCCGAACATTCCTGTATCCCTGGGCAAATTAAAGTCCGCCAGACTAGTACTTGCATGTCTTTGAAATATGGGAGGAAACCCGAGAGTGCCAAGAAAACCCACGCAAACATGTCACACGTCAGCTTGGCGCAGTAGACTGCAGCTTGGGAAGGAACTTAAGCGTTTGGGTTTGTTTGGATTTATGTACAGTGAAGGCAATTTCACACATCCAGTGCAGGGAAAAGGCTGGCTATGCGTTACAAATCTACTTTTATAATAAGCTACAGGCCATCTTACACATTTGTCTGTTTCATCATGACACAAACTGAGCTCGTCGAGTTACTTCCTGCTGTGCGTACGGCTCTGCTGAAGCCCTGGTTGGCCTTATAGCACAACATGTGGCCCCCACTGTTCCCCGTCAGGCTCTGCAATGGAAACCACACTGATGTAAGGCTTGGCCAGCCCATTTTGGGTGAGGCCACTCCACTCCTGTTACCATCGATGTAAGCAGACTGGTGAGGAATGTGCACAAGCATGTTACCACCTACTGTGCAGCTCGTCTGTTTTCACCTGACAGTGTCTGTGTGTGTGTGTGTGCGAGCACTCAGCTTTCTGGAAAACCTGATCGCTCCCAAGCAGATAGACTAAGCCCAGAGACCTTGACGTAATCTGCAGAGGAATGTGAATAGAGTCATCACACCTGCGTGTTAGTGTGTCACTTTACTGAAGAGGATGTGCTGCTTCGCTGTATTGCGTAGAAATGAAAGAGAGCGCTCCAAGTTAACATGGTTTCTGTGTGTCAGGAGCCAGGTGTGGAACGAAAGATTTAAAGCGAGTCAGTCAGGCTGTGTGAGCATGGTGACCTGAATATATTCATCTCACTTGGCTGTTTGTACGTGACTTTTCTGTAAATGGTGTATCATGTGTGCCAACAGTGTGAATGGTGTGAATAAGACACATGCCATGTTGCATGCTTGTCTGTGCTTGTGTGTGTGGTCAGGTGCAGTCAGCGACACATACACACCTCACTGTCTGCAGTTGCAGATTCCTCAAAAATGACAAATTCAAAAGGAAAGCCCACAGCAGATGGACTCTAGGAATGCCAGGATAATGCTCCTGGATTTCAAACGTGACTCGGATTTTGACATCATGTGACTACAGTTGAGCCAGGCTTCGTTCCAAAACCATTCCTTATGTCTCTTGGTATTTCCTCACTGGCCAGGCAGAATGTCTGCTTGTCCGCAGGACGTATAGTGACTGAAAAGCCAGACTAAATCAATGACACTATTAAAGCCTGACACGATTTGTGAAATAGCGTGACTATCTCAAGAGAAGGTGATTTAAAGCACAAATTAATTAACATAAATAAAACAAATGAAATCTATTGTGGTTTGCAAATTGTCTTTTTACAACCACTGTGCCTACTGAACTCATTGACTTGACATCTAACATTGGCCTTCAGACTGCACAGATAAACTGTGCTGAATAATTTTGGGATGCCTCTAGGAAAGTGGGTGTGAGACATCGTGTCTCCATCAACTCATGACTCTTAGTCAGCTCTCAGCAACTGTAGGAAAGACTCAGCCACAAGAAATCTGACTCCAGGCCAGAGAGAAAGTCAGACCAAAAGTAGTGAGAGAAATAAGAGGTATACCGTAGAGACTAAGACAGGCAGAGATGAAAGCGAGAAAGAAATGCCATGCGCGCAAAAAAACATTCATTCCAGTAAAAATGTTCTGTTATTCTTATTCTTCGGTTTTCCAGCTCTATATTGGACCGATTCTAGGCTGCCGACAGCGAAACTCTGAGAACTTCAGAGCCTTTCCAGCACGCTTCCTTGTCAATCACACCGAAGCGCTACGGGAAGTTCTCCTCGAATCAGGTTAAAAAAATAAGCACCAGCATTCCTCCATTTGTTTAGAGGAAAAGGTAGCTGGCTAATGAGGAAGACAGGAGGATGGAAGAGAGAAAAGGACGGGAGGGGATGGAGATGAACGCTGGAAAGGAAGAAGTGAGATCTTTGTGTCCCCAAAGACAGAAAGAGGGTTAAACAAGCCAGAGACAAACCCACAACGTCTGCGTCCAAAACACTTTCCGCTACTGCAGAAAAACGCTTCTACAGCCAGGGAAGTGGACTGGAGCGTTTCCACACACCATACCACAAAAAAACACATTTCACGTACATGTCAAAATGTGCTGAGAGCTTCAACATGAGTCACAAAGTAATGGTTAATGAATGGATTCAACAAGTTGATAGAAGCCATTGAAGATATGACTCGATTGAATCTGACATGTTATTGAAGAATCAATTCATACCCATGTAATGTTGTGCAGAGATTAATTTGCACTGCATGATGTGAAATATTTCAACACTTTTTTGTGAAAAAATGTGAAGTAAACTATCCAAGAAGAACCCTTGAATTTTACTTAAAATCATAAAAGTGGTGTTGTGAAAATGATCTTGCTGAACAAATGTGTAAGCATCATAAACTTAAGTTTGACACTGAGTTTATTTTCTGCAATATTCCAAAATGTAAAAATCTATTGGCTTTTTATCAACGGAAACAGTTAACAGTTAACAGGAATTTTAACTTCCTGATCTCTGAAGAACTCTACTCCATGTAGCAAATTTTGACTCAAAAATGACCTCATAAAACATATTTACAGAAATATAATCATACCGCCATAGGAACAATTTCTACTTTCCACTCCATCATAGTATGATGCAAAGTTTGCTGCTTGATAAAAGTGGAAACTGAAATTTTGACTGCCAAGATTGAGCCCAGCTCTGTCAATCATATCTGCTTTTATATGCATTCAAAAGGTAACCGATGTCTGGTTTGAGCTTGCATAACAAAAAAACTGATGACCCAACTGAACTTTTCAGAGCACACAAAAAGAAAACTGCTTTTTCACATGCGAGGGAGGATTTATGTGATTCAGTGGCCCAGAAGGCTTCTTTAATGAGAGGGATTTGTCAAAAGGTTTTTCCTTCTAATGAAATTAACTCTTCTGCCTGTAAGTGAGGAACCAGATGGAGCAAAAGTGTTTGTGTGTATTCACTGTGTGTGTGTCCTGTAGAGATGTAGACCATCATCATCATCATCACCTCTAACGTCTGGAGGAGGAAGTGGGAGGAAGAATGTGGAGGAACACCTGCTCTAGATCTGCCTGTTATGACAAAAAAATCGGGTGAGAATATGTAAAAGAACAAAAGAGAGGCAGAAATGTCAGACAGATGTAAGAGATGGAACCTGTGGAGATGACAAAAGGGAAATCTGACATTGTGGGAAACTTGCTGAATGGAAACAGACTGGAGGGCTTTTAAAATGTATGTTGAGAATCATCAGTTTACGAGGAGGAGAAGAATAAAGTGTGGAGGTGGAGGGATGAAAGATGGAAAAAAACCAACATGGAAAAATGCTCCAAGAGAGGGGCGCTCCATTAGCTCACCTGGTAGAGCAGAAGCCCCATCTATCATGTACCTGTGTAGGCAAAATACCTCCTGTCTATAAGGCATATGAGTGGGTGAAAGGTGTTTAAAATGTAATTTAATTAGAAATAATGTAAATATATATACATTTTGCAGTTTTCTGCTCAACCCCACAGTGCAAAGTTACAGTGCCATTATTTTTAAATTACATCAAAAAACAATTTAAGATGATGATGATGATTTAGGATCTGTGGATGAGGTCTATGGTGGGTGGAACATCACGCCTGAGCTCACTTTTATTTGACGTAGTTTTCCATTGGCTGCAATAGTGTGCTGATCATGAAAACACTTCCACCCAAAGTCATTTTTGTGGATTAAAAATAAAAAAACAAAGGGAGTGGAGATGACTGAGGGATTTAGAGAGCCTGGATCTTATTAAAGTGGGCAAAATCGAGAAAAGAGCAAGAATAAGAGTGCCAGAAAGAGACACAACATATGCTGCAAGAGACAAAGACGATCACAGTTCCTCTCACATTTCCAAAGTTTGTTGTGTTTTCCATCTCACTGCATCTTGTGCGGGGGCTGACTCAACACACCTTGTAAAGCATCCCAGCTTGCTTCTGCAAACAGAGTCTCACCTCACCTCCCATAAACCCTGTTCTCTCAAACACACACTTCATAGCTGAGCCTTACCCAGATGATGGGAGGGATGATAGGCAGATGGTGGCGCAAAGAAGAAAGAGGTGTTAAAGGACTACTACAGGCACAAAGTCTCTATTGTATTACCTCATTTCCTGTTCCAAATCTCCATGATTACACAGATCTGAAATGTTAAATCCCTCTGAGTGAAGGATCCTGCAGCTTGCTATTTGTACCTTTAAATATTAGTTGGACTCTTAACTTCTCATCAATGTGTCTGACCTTTGAACCCGAGATTGTTTTTGTGTGTTACTCCATTTTTTTGCACTCCATTCCTTTCCAGAGTCATTTCAGTTCTTTGGCATGTCACACATGGATGCTAGAAATTAACTTTTAGCATTATAAAATGCAAACAGGAAGTGCAAAGTTGCCACAGAGTCCGTTAAGTCAGCTGTGGGCTACACCTAGGCGACGTTTAATAAGATGGGCTACACTATTACTATTCTCAATGCCTGTTATTTGAGAAAAGGTCAAGTTTGTGTCATTTACTGGCTGCATTTCAGTGCCCGCTTCACTCCTGTTAAATGGATATCATCAAATCCAAATATCATCAGAAATACTCCAAATGACTCCAAAGTGAAATGGGTGAGTAAAGGGCAGTAATTTACCCCCGAAAAAAGGTCCAGTTTGAAAAAAACAGCACTTCCTCTTTAATTAAGATCACTAGGGTGCCAGTGACAAGTGGGTGAAGACGTTTTCCACTTGATTATTCATTATCGGTTTTTATTAAACAGCTGTGGAGGGGAGTTGAAGTGAATGGGTGGGGTGGCAGAATGGGTGCAATATAAGCTTTTAAATGTGGTAAATTTTAAATGAGCTATGTGAAGGCTCTTGTCATGAGTGTGTGTGAGTTAGAATCAAGCATCTGCAGTGTCTATGTACAGTATGTGTTAGAATTGGCAGCAGTTTAAGGTACTCTGGCCTTGATTAGGCATCTCTTTCCTGTCCACCAGTCGCTGAGTGAAGCGGTGAATTACGCTGCCATTTCAGCAGTGTAATTGGGGACACATGCAGCCCTCCCTTCATTATTAGGTCAAAGCAGCAGTGAGATCAAATGCTCTCTTCAGTGGAGCATTCCTCAATAAAAACAACAAGCGGGCAGGAGAGAAGAGAGGAGAGAGACAAGGAGTGAGAAAAAAGCAGAAAGAAAGGAAATCAAAAGAGATGGGGCGAGACAGGCAGAGAGGAGAGAAGAAGGAGACGGAGGTGGAGACAGTGAGAGCATATGGAAGATGTTTACAGTAATATCACTGGGCCTTGATGTTATCGTGGCGCTTCATTTGGTGGATCAGTTGCTCATCAGATTGCAGTATCGTCTGTCCTTTTCTCTTCCCTGCCTTGTCACTTTTCCTCTCCCCATGCATACTTTTACTTCATTATCTTTGCAGGAATTCCCATTTCCTCCAAGCCTGTCCTATCGGCATATATGCTGTATATACTGTGTCTCTCCTCTGTACACATTACACAGTGTCCCGGATCCTTTTCAAAGCAATAAAGCCATGATGGGCTCAGGTCTGGTTCATGCTAACATAAACAATCCTCCCTCCTCTTCAAAAGGCGAAGAGAAACAGAGGTTGAGGAATGGACTGCTAGGCTACTGAAAAGTCAACCCGCCTGAGATCCACTGTGACAAATGTGGACACCAGAATAGTCTGGATCAAAGTAACAGTAGATTGGTGAGAGAGCAAATCTATTCATTGCGAGTGCAGGACGAAAATGAAAGAATTCCCCCGGTTCTGTCCAAGTCTTTGATGATACAGTTGGAGTCTAATGACGCACACAGTCCTTCTACGTCAGACTGATTTCACTGGTTTTTCAGCTGTTTTATGAAAAGCATGAAATAATGTCTAAGATGGAGAAAGCCATTTAAGGGATAAACTGATCCCAGGTTTTGGACAGTAGGTTTGGTAGATTGTGAGATGGTCAGTGAGAGCAACACAATTAGGCCTAGAAACAGAGAGGAGAGAGATGTAGGCTACTATGAATTCTACACTTTCTGTGTGTCGGTGCGTGTTGCCTGCTGGCCAGTGTGTGTGTGTGTATTGTCTCGCTGCAGACAAACACTGGAGTGTGTCAGACTCCACATCTGGTAGATGGGATCTGTTAGCTCCATGTGTCTGCCTGTTATTATATAGTACGAAGCCTTTGAACTGAGCAGCCACTGCTGACAATCGCCAGGCTTCAACACACCGGGTCACTCCTTGATTTTAAAAAGGGAGACGGCCGCGATCATTTCTCACTAAGTGTTTTCATGCTGTAAAGACTCTTTTTCCTGAAAATGTGACAGCCAGGTGGAGGGAGATGAAAGGAGACGGGTGCATTTGCTCATTTTCGAAAAAGTACCTTAGTTTCATTCTGTGTCGTGGACACGAGACAAAAAATAGTGAGTAATTATTATCCTTCCTTCCAACTCACTAAATTACTGGACTAAACGTGAGTGAGGGGAAATGTGGAGGAATGGCGAAAGGCAATGTGTTGCTTCACAAAAACCTGCAGACCAGCTGGATCTAACAGCTCTTTCTTGATGTACACCTGTCATCACTTTGCATGGAATGGCCTTGAAATATTGATGAAGTGCCTCAACACATTTTGATACACGCAAGGCCTTCATACGGCTCTCACAATGGGAAACTAAAGGCGGTGTTACTGGGTGGTTCTCTGGAAACATTCAGCTTTTTCTGCTGTTTCTACTAAGAGGCAGCAACCAGCTTTACGAGTTTTTAGACAAAAATCTACACCACAGAGAAAGTGCATGCTATATATGACCCTCAATGTGTACAGCCAGACGTCTGTCAGGGTCAAGGCTCATCAGCTGGAGTGCGTCCTTCTGATGAGCTCATCGCATAAACCTAAGTAGAGAAAATTCTGGAGAATTCAACCACTGCTGATGACATTTACAGCCCCGCTACGTTTATGACACAGTACTAAACTGATAAACTACAAAAGTGTATGGTAGACAGTGTGTGCACCCTTACGTGCACTGCCCAGCATGTGTACTTTTGGGTTTGGTGACATAGTAAAGGTGTATCCTGCAGTCATGTATGAGAAGGAATTGTTACTGTAGTCATCAATTGAAACTGACAGTAAACACACAGAGCCAAAAAGCCAAAAGAAAGCAGATCACGTTCATGCTGCTTAATGTTATATACAGTAACTAGTGAGAAGCTAAAATGTATTTCAAGACATTTATAAAAGAGTAAAGTATTAAAAAAACTTTATTACCATAAGGAATCTAAAATGCATTTCCAATAAAAGAAAGGCTTAAGATAGCTATATAATAAAAAACTTAATATAATGTAATTCAGATTGAACCAGGTGACATGAGATGAGAAAATCAACATTGGGAGGCAACATTCATTCACTTCACGCTGGCAGCAACAGAGTCAGGTTCCCTAAGAGCTGGATGAAGCTGGTCTATCTTAACAGAGCTGCAACCGGTGCCAAATAAAACTTTCCTTGCTCCAACTTAATATGATGATTTTAAAAAAAGAACTGAAACATGTGCTCTTGAAACAAAGGACTACAAAATATTACCTGTATGGAGGCCATGTTAGAATCACAGGCCCTGGTTTAGCTCTGTTCCACAAAGACCCAGTTCAAAGTCAAATAAGCAGTCAACGTGATCTCGAGCTCATTCATCATCCTGACTAAAGCTCTGTACAGACGACCATAACCTACATGAAAGAAAAGAGTACACAAGTACATCTCAACACTTTCATATTCTCTAAATATTTCACTTAAATTTAAATTAACATCACTGTGGGCGTGCATAGCACAAGGCACAAAGCCAGTCCACAGCATATTTTCACATGATGAAGGGATGGAACTGAAAAGTTTATTTGTCAGATTTAACCAGCCAACAGCTCCAGCTGCACTTTCACACAGATAGTTGGAGGGCAGCATGTGTGTTTTTCTTTTTTGTGTGTCTGTGTACTCACACACAAGAAGCCCACCAGGTCTAAGAAGCCATATAATGCAGTGAAGTGACTGTGAAACAAGCACATGCAAAGATAGAAACACACACCAAGTCCGTCACGCAAATATATCTGGATAACTCCTCCACAGCTGCATGCACACACTACGAGAGGCGACACTTGCATGCACACGAACACACAAAAAGCCACACACACCACAGTGTACTGTCAGCCTGCTGATTTAAATCACTTGCAGGCTCAGAGTTTTCCCTGCTCACAGGATGCCTTTTTGCTCCTCCTTTGTTTGACTGGAGCGTGATTTGAGCTCAGGCCCTTTTCTACATTCTTTCATTACTCTCCAGTCAACACATGGGCGTGCCAGAGGGAGTCTATGATCCACACTTGACTTACTTTGATTGTTTTTGGTAGAAATTGCTATTCTGGCTTGAACTCGCCTATTGGTGTAGGTCTGGTGAGTGGGCTGCACACGTGGTGGTCCGTTCCGTGGCGTATCACTGTTGCATTATGAAAACCTCCACAGGTTTTTTCTGATGGTTGTATTTTAAAACTAAATTGTAGGATTTCATGCTTCTCTAAAAGTAATAAATTCCACAACCCCTTGGCCTATTAACAAAAAAGTTTTTTTTTGTCTCAAGGATGTTCCTGAAAACCTGATATTTCCGATGTGAGACTCTTTTAGCCACGCTGAGGGTTGGTATCATCTGTCTGCCAGGTTGGTTCACCACTTGGATCTTGACGGAAATATCACATAGTGAATAGATGGCCATGAAACTATGTTCACACATTCATGGTCCTCAGAGGATGAGTTATACTGACTTATAATATAAGTGAATATTAAATATCTCAACATCTACAGGATGGATTTGCATAAACTGTTGCATAGACATTAGTGATTCCAAGACAATGTATAATGACTTTTATAATGTGACTTAACCTCCAGTGCAACCATGACGTTCACATTTGAGGATTGGTATCATCAGGCCAAATGTTTTGAAATTAAAACCCTTTTGACATTCTCATCCACTGTACTTATCATTGTTAATTAATTAGCAAATGTTAGCATGCTAAAAAAAATGGAAACACTATACTGGTTAAGCAATCAGCATGTTTTCAGCATTGTGAGCACTACAGTAACGAAAGGTTCATCTAGTTCAGCCTCGCAGTGCAGCTAGCATGGATGAAAACGTTTTGCGCTCCATCATCAAGCATTTGCTGGGTTTTTCTGCATTTAAATATGCTCATAAACATCAATAGTGTCTGCAATATTTTAATATGATCTGGAATAAATTAGAGAGAAAAGAACACAGATTCCCACTTGTGTCACTGCAGTAATATGATGTGTGTCAAATAAGAGCATTCAACTCTTCTCCATTTAGTTGGAGGGCCCCACGGGGCCCCCCACAGAGCTGTCCAGCTGGACTGAGAATCCAGTATTTGTCAAGGTCACAGCCAGGACAAACCATTGCATCCTCTGTGTTTTTGCTTTCGGAGCAGATGACAAACCAGCAGACACAAACGAGCCCTGTAAAGGCACAAAGGCAGCAACTGTACCATCTGTGACCTTCTGACCTTTCATTAGAACCAGAGTGACAGTGAGGCAAGACAGCTGAGCAGAGAGGAGAAAATGAGCAGTCACTCACTCTCTGAGACTATAATAGAGTGTTGTATCTAGAGGAGAGGACAGAGATTAGGTAGATGATGATATTAACTAGAGAACAGAAAAAAACAGAAGAGAGAGAGGAAAAATAGAACAAGACAAGAAGAACAAGCGAAAAGAAGTGACTTGGATGGTGTTAGCAGAAAGCAGGAAGGTTCTCCAGAGTCCTGTTTAACCAGTTAGCATCTGAGGGATGCGACCTGCTATAATTCCACTGGAATTCCAAGCGTGCCCGCTGCCTACAAAACAAGGCTTGTGTTTTTCTTCGGCCTTGTCGTTTAATCACTTGCACATGAGGGGAGGAACAACAAAGCTGGAACAGTGGGGACTAAAAACCAGAGGAGAAGGGGAGCACAGGGATGAGAGGAGGAGGCCACTAGGGGCCGAAGCCTTTGATGCCCTCTGTGTCTTTGAAGCTTTCCAACAGTTGGGGAGGACGGAGAAGACAACTAGAGAAGCTGCACAGCAAGAATAAAAAGGAGCAAACAAGCAAAGACAGTCAGATGATTTACTGATCGGGTTTATTTACTGATAAAAGAGTATCTTTGATGAGGGACTTTATCCCTGTGGACAATCACTTGTCCATCAACTTGAACATGAAAGCACCCCACATGCTGTATATCCTGCTCTGACTTACTTCATTCCAACATGTAATCAACAGGTGAAAATGTTGCATGCATCCAAAACCCAACTCTCCATCGTGCGCTCCTTTAAATAGTAAACTTGTGTGCATTAAACCTGATAACAGCCCCTCTGCAGGGGTTAAACTATAAATCCACACTATAAATCCAGTTCACCCCATGAGATCTCATCCCTCTCTGTTCTTCCACGACACGTAACTCCTGCTTTATATTCTCGCTTGGCTTGCTGCACTCGAATCTGTCCCAAGGATAACACTGCGAAAAGAAAAAGCATGGCTTATCAGGTCCATATTTCCAACTTTACGTTCATTTCGTCGCTTATTGAAACCCTGATTTTCTTCTTCTATTAGTGGACTGTTTTGTTTCATGGCAATGCAACATCTTTCAACAAAACTACTTGCCAAGTTCTGGCTTTTTTTGTGGATGTTTTATTCATCATGACCATGATTCATCAAAGTAATTAAGCAAGTAGTAATTCATAAATTAGAAGCCTGACAGTTTAGTTGATTGAGTCAACTCCCAAAGGCACTGATTTTATGTGAATCTGCAAACAGGAAACAATTGCTGCTGGCTACGAATGCTGGTGAAAACACTCTACATGTAATGTATATATAGAGTCGTGCTCTGTAAAATGAAATACAGCAGCTGATGTCCAAAAGCACAGCTGTTACAATGAATTATAATTACATTTTCGAACAGGATTCCCATAACACCTCTCTTGTCTTATTTCATATTGTATTTATGAGTCTGCTATGCTTCCTCTCCTCTTAATGCCATAATCCGCTCGGGAAAAGTCTCCTCACTTTTTTATTATTATTTCTTCATTACATTGGACATTTCACTGTGCATTTGTGCCAATCGTCACTTTCCTTGAAATTCTAGAGAGGCAAAAGTGTAATTTATGACGGCGGTCCAACATAAAGACTGACTAAATGTGAAAGACTAAACACATCACCTCTCCTCCACACACACACACACACACACACACACACACACACACACAAAACATCTCAAACATTCAGCCCGAGCTTTCCATTGAGCACACACACACGTTATTGCTTTCCATTATCTTTGATGGCTATCTGTGCTGCCAAATCCAGCTCGGTGCTGTTCTTTGGCTGTGCAGCACAATGCTAATCCAGCGTCTTGATGGACAATCCTCCTGCGATTCAGTTTGTACTTCAGATTTTATTTCATTTTAAACGTCATGTTTACTCTGAGCAATACAAGCCAAAATGAGTATTGAAACTTACTTTTATTTTTCATGCTTAACACGACCAGTTCAAACAGTTAACGCCTTGCAAATAATGCATCCGCTGTTGAGCTAATGGTATTAATAAGTACCTTCACATCATATGACTGCTATTGTATATTATCTTCCCAGTATTTGTGAAAGGATAAAATGACTCTGCTCCATTGACTCCCAGTTTCAAGGCAGCCAAACTCAACTGCTCTTCACTAACCCAAATAGGAAAATCTGAAATGGCCATTTCATGTGATAAGGGATTTTCCCAAGAGTTTATAAATGGGCACTGCATTCCTTGTCCTCAGGTTCTGAAGCTATATGTTTGTTTCAGTCATCAATCTTAGACTATGCTTGCAATGTTAGCCTCTTCAGAATCTGAAGCCTAAGATACATCCAACTGAACCACGTAAGGGTCAAACTAGGCCACGGAGCAGCTCTGAGTACACCAGCTGTAACACTAACAACGTCAGACTTGCACCATTAACCCTCCTAAAGTGCAAAATGATGGTGTGGCCAATAAAGCGGACTTGTCTTTGAAGAGGTGAACTAGCGTTATTAGAAAGTAGTCAGCCCTGGCCTCTGCCCTGCTGACCTCCTGACACAGTCCACATTAACCACCAGTGCTGCATTGATTCACTTTGGTGCTCTTGACAGCAAAGCTGAATTGTTCCTATTACAGCGGTGGCCATTTTTCCACATTAAGCATCTGTGCTAAATTAATCCCGCACCCTTCCTTTAATACTGTTAATACTGCAATGTTCATCGGTTACTGCACAGCAGAAACGTTTCAATGTCTGATTAAGGTCTAAAAACAAAATTTCCAGCCCACTTTTATCTGTCTGCTCATCCTGTACAGACATTCAGCTTCCTTAACACATTTAGTGCTGACACTATGCGCAAGATCACCACCGGTGTCAACTTTACAGGTGTGCATTAAACTATACCGTATACTATTCTGCAACAAAATGCAGAGCAAGCATGCTGGAGCCCATTATTGTCAAAAAGGAAAAACAGAGAAAATGCTATACGTTGTATATGCGTTTATTTTTTCAAATAAAAAATTAAAATTGAAGCAAAGGAAGCTGTACCTTAAACAAAAGACAAGAAAGTAAATGAAGAGTATGTCTTCTCCACCTCTGGGTGTGGTTTTGTCAATCATATCTGTCCACTGTCATCAAAACTTTGGTGCATGTACCTTGATTTGGTCCAGCACTATCCAATACTATCCGATTACAATACGATCACTCCAAACCGATTTAATGCCAGGTGTAAAAAAAAAAGATGTAGGTATACAAAATATACATATTTAATGGTCAGGTGGAGAGAAAGATACTGGTGAAAATCTATAAAAAGGTAGGAAATAGTGAGGTCAGTCACACAGCGCTGCCTCGTTCTGTAAGTAGAGTACAGTGAGCTGTAGAAACTACAAATAATGAGAGTGCTGCGCCGTAATCTACACCCAATCCTTCACCTGCGCGTAACTCTTCATCCAGTAACATTAGAAGACCTGGACCATTTAAAAGCTAAGCCCTGATCTCACTATTTATGTATCTTTGCGACTGCCAGATGTTACAAGATCCAAAAAAAATGCTATATGATGTTGGGTAATATGGATTTGTGGTGGGCAAACACAGGTCGTTAGCCTGTAAAAATAGTCCAAACAGCAGAGTCGGGGCCTGCAGAGCATAATGTGAGCTGTTAATGTTGCTCAGAGGACCTTTCTACCCTTTGGCCCCCTCAGACGGTGCCCTGGATGTATTCTGGTGTTGCTGGCAGACATATCACTACTCATGCACACATGCCTGGCTGTGTGTAAGTGTATGTATTTTGTTCTATCCAACAACGTACTGTATTCATTGAGCGTAAACATCATAAAGTTGTTTAGTAACATTAAGAGATTTCTAATTTTCCATTTTGCCTCATGCAGAGAGGTGTGACAGCCCCAAGCTCTGACTGCTGCATCCAACAATGGCACTCCCAGTTCTCAGTCCGGTCCCATAAAGAGAGGTCTCCTAAACTTTTACAGGCTGACAACAGCTTGGCTTCCACTCACAGCCCAAATAGCCACAGTTACATTTATATCATTTTTATGCAACAGTTTCAGCTGTAAGTCAGGTAGCCATAGGACCAAACTGAAATTTGAATCACCCAAATGAATAAGCAGCAGCAGTCTTATCGACACTGGTAAAGCATGAAGTAAAACCAGGCTTGTGCAGCAACGTAAAGCAGCATTCACCTTCTTGGATGCCACGGCACTAAAGGCTATTTTACACTTGAGCCCCTACTGAGTGGCGGTAATGATTGAAAATGTGTCACTCCAGTAGAACGTCTATAAATAGCGTAATCTCCAGTCTGAGTCGCCCAGCTTGTGGAAAAGAGCTGTCTTTCAGGCCGCTGTCTAACAGATTTGGCATCGCTCTCCATCCGTCTGCTCAGACATACAGCCTGGCAACGGCGGGCAGCATGGAGCCGGATCCGATTGCAGGGTTTACGCATGTTACTAACATTGTCATTATCCCCGGAGGCCTTCGGAAATGCCTTGCCCTGGAATAACTGCAAATAATAAGCAGGAATAACTGAGAACGGCTGGTCATTCCTATGGTGATTTATGAAAGATGGTTGACAATGTGTGCCATCCGAGGGCGACTGAATATCCGTATTTATGACAACATTTTCCTGGCTGATCAACACTTTGGCCATCTAGCTCTCTCAATCTCTGGGGTAAAATCCAACTTTGACAAGGGCTTCTCACATAATTTGGAGCAGCTTGTCAAAAGGTCAGCTTTCCTCCAGGTTGGTGTAATGTGGAGTGAATCATCTTGGTTTAATGGGCTGTTGAAAATGAGATCAGAGGACTGAGACAGCGAGGTCTCTAAACTGTAAACTATATCTGAGGAGGCGAGAGAAGAGAAAGGAGGTAGTAGTAATGGGGTTGCAGTAGATCAGTCTGTGTGGTCTCCTTGAACAAGGCATCAAACCTTCAATGCTCTGGGCTCCTGTATGTGGCATCCACCTTGCTCAGACTTCTCACCATGCAAATGCATGTGAATAGGTCCAGTTAGGAGCTGTGTGTGCAAACACTGAGTGAAAACGTTGAATTTCACCTTTGGGATGTCTTCTTGTTCTGGTAATGAGTAATCCAACCAAACGATGTGTCACAAAGTGCTTTCATGCACACAGTGGGAGACGGAGAAAGCAAAGGAAAGACAGAAGCAGAGGGGAAAGAGGCCCAAAAGAAAGGTCATAAAAAGCAGCATGCATCTCTTTAATTTTCACACATGCTGTGACTTTTACAAGCTGCTGTGGCAGAGCTGGAAAGCGGGTGAGTAAAAACAGGCAGGACAGAGGCCCCAGACACCTACAATGCACTGCAGCACACGACCCTGCTCGGGCTACAATGTGATCACAGGTGGGGCGCCTCCATTGCAGAGTGGAAAGAACCCGAAAGCTGCGTTGTGTAAAAGCATGCATCATTTTAACACTTCTGAGAAAGCCTATTTGGTGGCAACAACGACAACATGCACGCTGGTGTTCAGAACCACAAACGAATAATAATAATAATAAGATCTAACTCATCTCTTGATGCTCCACATGATCTGCTCTTATCTACAGATGGGACACGCTTTCACAATAAGCAGGCATCCCTGAGCTGAGTGTGCTGATGCTTGCAGCTGCGTGTTTTGGGAAAGGCGTGTCGTGGTAAGTATATTTGCGAGTGAGTGATGGCAAGTTGTGTGGTATTAAAGGGAAGAGGTGTGTGAGCTCACTGGCAGTGCGATCTGATTTGTCTACAGGTGTGTGTCAAAAAAAAAGAAGGAAATTTTATATTCAGGTGTGTGTAGTAATAGCTCTCCGGTGTTGATTATAATAAAAGATGCTGACTCAGAAGACTAACCTGTAATTTCATGCTCCTAAGGAGGAACATTATGGATTAATGTGGAGCGTGTGGAAAGCAGAACAAAAGGTTCATAGAGTGTGTGCACGTGAGTATGTAGATGTGTACGACTCTTTGTGTGTGAGATACTTTAGGAAAAAAGCCTCGAGGCTATTCGGGGCCAATAAACTGTGTTTGTGTGTGTGTGTGAATCTGTGTGCTCTTTGGTGGGTGGAGAACAGAAGACACTGATGTCAAACATGATACGGTAACAGCTGGAAAGTTCACTCTACCTTCGCTCCCCTTCATCTGCTTTTCAGGGTTTTCATGCTGCATGTATGTGGGTTTTCACTTGTTGGGTTCTCTGATGTCACGGCACATTTTCCCTTAAAAATCTTAACTAAAATGGGTGAAAATGAGGTTTTACGGGGTTGTCAGACTGATGCTTTCACTAAGCTCTGGCCCAGTGTGTGTTCAGGCAGGTCAGACATGATAAACAAGATAATTAACTCTTCTCCATGAGTTCACTTTGGACATGTCCATTACCTCCATGTGTTGTTTGTGCACTGAACACCCTGTGAGCGTTACAGGGAAATCCAACCACCGGGATGACACAATACCCCAAACTTTTCGGTGATGTAACCTGATAATATTTCAAAAAACTGTCAGTCTCTCATCCAAAGATGTCTAGACACCCGGTGACCAAGGAGCCTGACAGACAAAAAACAATCAGACAGTTATTTACTGCCTTGTCAACCACTCATTGCTGCTACTGTTGATAAGTGAAGTAGAAGAGAGAGCCTCTGGAGTCTTCTTTTAACTTCACTATCTCTGTTCATCTTGCCGTCTTCACAAAGTAGAGGGCAAGCAGTGTCTCCAAGCTGCTGTTTTCCTCCACTCCTTTATCTCGTCTCTAGTTATGGAGTTTAGATATATGGGACGTATTAGCTGCTGGTGGACCGTCTCCTCATTCAAAGATTCAAACCTGGTCTCTATTGTGGATTTCACCTGTTAGATGTTATGTGTAATGTCTGCCCATTTTCTAGCCCTTGTTCATCTCTCCACTCCTTTAGGGAACCCTGGATGCTGTCATTACACCTCCCACCCTGATGAAAACCTCACAGGACCCGGCAGCAACATTCCTGCTTGTTTTACAACCGTCTTTCTACTAATGGCTCAGTATCCAGCTGCATTCAAACAAAGCCTCTGTCATTTTCACCCTGTCTGCCGCTGTCTTGCAGTCACACACAGGATACAAATATGAAAGAGAAATCACACACCCTTTTATTATCTGTCTGTTTATCCGTCTTCCATCGTTTTCTTGGCAAAGCAACTTATTATTAATTGTCAATGGTGGGTTTTTGTTTCTTCTACGTGGTAAAAAACACACAGAAGATGGTGTTTCACATCTGGGAGGTAGAAGGTAATTCATGATAGAAGAAAACAACAGTCCATCTTTAACCATCGCGCACACACACACACACACACACACACACACACACACGCAGACTGGGGCTGTGGACTGATGTTGAACGCAGCCCAAAGATTACAAGCACACATTTTATGACGTCAAGTGCCATGTAATTAAGTTAAGCTGATATCCAGCTAATGAATCATCAGACTCCAAACATCCCGACCGAGAGACTGACTCAGTGTCTCAGAACAATCACTTCTTTAGTCTCTGCTTCTTGTCACAAATGTGTCTCCTGTTTATGTTTAACACCAGAGGAGGAGGCATTCACATACTTTCCATAACTAAAAGTAGCACTCAGGTTGTAGGTAACAGCTAATTTTTTAAATTTTATTCAGGTTATTTTCTCAATTCATCTGTTAATTGCTTTGTTTATTAATCATCAGAAAATCTGTGAAAATGCAACATTCAAGACCAAGGTGACTTCATCAAAAGTGTTGGCTGACCAACAGTCTCACCCAGCAAAATATTAAACTCAACATAATGTACGACCAAAATAACAAACTGCTAATCAGTTATTCTATTTGACATAATAAAATAATCAACTGACTAAGCTAAGGCCAAAAAAGATCAACAGGAACATAACTGGTAGACTAATCCATAATTTAAATAATCATTGGTCGCATCCCCAGAATTTATGATAACACTGAGTCTCTATAAGGTTAGTGTTACATAATAAGTCACCCATTATCTCCTCCAACATAAGTATCATATATACCATATATTAATAACAGGGTTGTTGCACCATTTTAAAAATCAAGTTTAATACCTTTTACAACATATTTAAGACCCAAAAATGTCATAACAATTTCTTTGGTAGAAAACAGTCAATTTATTGTAGGGCCTGACCAATCCAATGCCGATATCAATATTTAGAGGGGAAAAAACACATTAACCTATTAATCTCTGAAAATATTTTTGATGATTTTTTTCGGCCCTTTAACACTTGCAACAACGATATAAATTGAAGGCATAACACTTAATTTTTTTCTACAACTATAATTTCACAACTTTCAAGAACAAAAAAGTGAACAAAATGATGTGCAAAATTGCAGTAAATCTCTGAAAATGGTGTTTTCCTATTGGCCATAAATGCACCATCTGAAAATTTAATACAGCAAATTCATAGTAAATTTAAGACAATTTAAGAGCTTAATTACCTGGATTTTAATTTAAGACATTTTAAGACTTTTTAAGGAACCGGAGGAACCCTGAATAAGACACCTAAAGAAGAGACTGCATATCTCCAAGGTCAAAGAAACACTGAATCACACACACTGATACACTAGACAAAGGGTCTATTGAACGGAGTGAGGTAACAGCCCTTCATAATAAAGGCAAGCTGGAGCTGAGTGAAAGAGGGAGCACACAGCGAGGTCCAAAATCTTCATGAAACTGGACATTCGATAGCTGCTTGCGGGGCTGTTCGTGTGAGATTGTGACACCGATACCTTCTAATAAAACAGCCGACTGCATCCATGCATGCAGCCAGTCGAAAGGTCGCTCCTAATAGGTCAACCTCGGACAGATGGGCATGGACAGAGCGGGGGATGATTGTGTGTGTGTGTATTTATTCTAAAAGAAGTATTTGGGTCCACAGGCACCACATCTTACACCATTAATATACAGGATACTAATATTAAAGGTTAGGTATATAATGTCACACCTCATTAAGGAGACCACAGGCACATCTGATATGTGTTCATCTGTTATGGAAAAAAAACTCTAGAGCTACTAAAAATGATGACAGGAGGACCAGCAGTCTATAGGGTGGATGTCTGTGTCACACTGACTGTAGGACTTTCAGCAGAACGTGGCTGAGGTCAGGTGTGTGTGTGTGTGTGTGAATAATGTACAGCATGTGTGTGGTAGGTGGGTAATTTTGAGCCATGCTGCGTTTACCATCTTCTGTGGACTGCCCCTGTTCCTACAACTTTGTTAAATTACTCCCAGATTTGAGATCTAACACACACGCATGCACATGTGCACACACACACACACACACACACACACGTTGCCAAGTTCTGATAGGAGACATATATCTATTAAGTCCTTCCATGGACTCCGTCTGGACTTTCTATGGAAAATGAGAGAAGACTTTGCTTTGAAAGACATATCTTCCAGAAAGCTCAGTCTCCCTCCATCTTCAGACATCCTGAGCGTGCACTGCTTGGCATGTTATGTTTTACACTGAAATTATGCAAGCTGCTATCAGGAAAAGAAGAAAGTGCTTCAGTGCTTCATATTGTTTTAACACTAATAACTAGAAAGCACAGATACAGTATTCAACGGGACTGAGCGGAGGATAAAAGAAGAGATGAGGGAGTGTGCCCTCCTGTCTTATTGTTTCCTCCCAGAGCGTAAATAAATGACATCCTGGTGGAAGCAGGAGGCTAAGTGAAGAGAGCTACAGCAAATTATACATCCAGAGAAAGTGGGCAGATATGGAGAGAAGAAGAGAGAACTCTCCACTGGGAAGTGTTCATCATTTTGACAGGGGAGCTACTTTTCCAAGATCAGAGAACATCTAAATACAAAAAGTCTCATAAAAATGAGGCTACAGTCAGACAAATTCAACCTCATGCTATGCTCTTCAATCTAACTCCTGCACAAGAAGATGTTTTTCTATCACATGTGATTGTATATGAACTGAAACCATAATTTAAAAAAATGTTTCTGAGTAGGTTAAGGTTCATGTCATCAATACAACCTTAAATACACAGAAAAGGCCTCGTATTCAGAGCCATTCAAATATGTGATGCCTTATGCAGCAAAGCTTTTTGGTCCACATTGTCACACCTTTCCTGGGAGGTCAGTCTGGAGGTTAGCATGGTACGAGTGTGTATTATCAGTTTGACATTTTCATGTATTTTGAGACGCTGATCTCCTCCTCGCTTTCTCTATCTAGCAAGCAGAGAAAGGTTGCGCTGAAGTGCTGCATAGAGTAAATAACTATGTGCTGTCCTCATACTGAACATTAGCACAACTACTACTGGCTGGATTTCACTTCTCTTAAAGCCAAAGAACAAACACATGGTGAAAAATCAAATTAAGAACCATCTATTGAGTCACTGCAACAGCACAAAGGATAAGCCCTCACTAACAAGCCCCGGTGGATGCCAATATACCACGTCAACACAATTATTTTGCTTTCCAGCACCTTTAACGAGCTAAAAGGAAACAGCATGCATGGACACATAATGTAAAGCTCTATTAAAGCCTATCTCAGGTTCAAGCATGGGCCATTTACAGCATCATTTGGCTGGATAAAGTTTTAGTAAGCAGATGGGACTATGTTGTGAGCATCTGGTTGCAAGCAGGCAGGAAAACAAGCCCGCAGAGCATGTGAAGGCAGCAATGACTTTCAATTAATTAAAGGTTAATCGTTGCCGGATCTCTCTCTAGCCAACCTGTGAGGGTTGAGGAGAAGCAGGAGGATGTGGGTTAAGACGAGAGGAGAAGTAGTGAAAGCAGGAGGCGGCAGTTAAGGGAAACAGACCTTTATTCTTAGCAGTGACTGTATACTTGTGTACCTGGAGTATTAATATGGTTACAGGAATATGTCAACCACTTTGTGGCTTATTTTGGAGTGGAAAATAAATATACTCAAAACATGCCACAACTGCAAAGCTGCAAAGGAAAAAGCATGCAACAAAGAAAATGTGAATTACAACAGTTAGAGAAATATAGTGGAAAAATAAAGCACAAGGAAAAGCATGAAACATCATGACATATCCATTAAAGTCATGACACAACAGTTTTCATGTCACTGCTGGAGTGGAAAGCAGGAACAACAACAGGACAGGTAGGCTAAGAACAAGCAGACGAGATAAAGACATTTCAGAGCTTTCATCTGGCAGGGATGTTATCTGTTCATCTTATCACAGCCCAGAGCAGCAGGACAGCTTCAATCACACACACACGCACACGCACACACACAGCTCGCCTTCTGCAGCCTGCATGGACACAGCATACCTGGGATTCCTGTGTGTGTGTGTGTGTGTGTGTGTCTCAGAGGAGATGAGAGATGAAGAGCACAAAAAAAACATAAAAAGAGAGGAGGAGACGTAAAAGATAGTGCCTCAGAGGACTGAAAGAGAAAACGAATAATTTGTTATTATTATTATTATTTATTAAATGGATGATTATTTTTTCTGTTAATCATTTGAGTCACAGTATTTTCCCACCGTGGCACCTTCTAATAGCTTATCATCACGTTTAGGAGCAGACCTGTGTGATATTACGATATATATCGTAGTGCGATATAAAATATCTACCGTGGGATATAAGCCTCTGTTGTTTATATCACAATTTTAACATGTAGGCTACTTTTAAGGTTAAGGTTTGCTGCTACGCTAACTTTAACATTACTCAGGTTGTGCTTTAGATAGGTCATATAATGTCAGAACGACCACTGGATAATCCAAATGTATCACAAGAGTTTAAAACGTTCGCTGTATGAAGCACAGACATGATGGCATGAAGGCTACTGTTCTGCAGCAATGTTACTGCTTTGTGCTATCATGTTTACGTCACCTGCAAGGACTCTTCTATGGCACTGGTAACTCAGGAGTAAACAGAGGTAAAGCAGCATGGAGGATGTCATGTTGCATGTGAATAATTCCTGCGGCAAGTTATAGAAACATTTTATTTTATTACTTTATTACCAGCCAAACTGCATAGTAAAAGTACAGCGCAAACACAGCCGGACACTCTCAACGTAAGCCTTCAGAATAAAAGCATATTGGGGATATAACACTGATTACACCACAGAGGGGATGGAGGAGAGGTTACGGTTACCAGTAAGGTTACATCAGAAAAAAATACTATATCATATATATATTGTGATTGGGATATAAAATTGGCTACAGTATATTGGGATATACATTTTTGTCCATATCGCACAGCTCTAGCACTGGGTGCTAGGGAGTAAAGAGAGGTTAAGTAGCATGGAGGAGAGGGTAACGTTATATCAGGAAAAAAAATACTATATCATATATATCGTTATCTGGATATAAAATTAGCTATATCAAGATATGCAATTTTGTCCATATGGTGCAGCTCTATTTCAGACTGGAATCTCCACCATCAGGGCATTTTTACTTAATAAATAACTTTGATTGAAACATCAAAAATGTTGTCGATAAATTTTAAGGGACTCACTGATGACATTCTTTCATATTTTTCAAAAATATTTTCAATGAGCAGGAATGTGATGAAACACTTTTTCTCCCGCTAGCGTACTCGTCTCGTTCCTGGCCATCTGTCGGCACGACTCCAGGACTGAAATTCAGAGGAAGACGTGAAAGTGTTTATGTTTGTGTGGAAGCCAAAGGGGGATATATGCAGAGACGTGTCTGTTACACCTCTCAGATGGCACCTGAGGGTCGGATATGATTTCTCAACAACACACACAGACCTTTGATTTACTGCCCCGAGACAGATTTCACAGATTACGTGGGCAATATACAAATCTTCCCCTCCAGGTATTAAATAGGCAGAGCGGGAGGTGAAGACCATATCACAGCACTCATAAGCAAACATGAGGACGCCTCAGGCCAGAAACACTTATTCTGCATGGAGATTTTAGATGTTGCAGATGTTTTATGGGCAGACAGTTTCCTGGAGGCTTAAACTGAACACACCCGGCTCTGGTGACTGTGGTGGTAACACATCAGAGTATTTACATGAACTTGTAGTAACACGGTACTTTTTAACTTTAACTAAACCAGTTATTAGTATTTTTTCTACAAGCCGTCATATCCTCTAACCTGTAATGCAACTTTGTAACATAAATCACAATATGAACAAGTGATGTGGCAAAGTTACTATTTAGCTCTCACCCACAACTGTTAAAATTAAAATTCATCACCGTAGTATGCTTGAGGACTTTCAGCACAAAATACTTTTATTCATTTTCAGTTTCATTTGTTTTCACTTTAGTTTACAGTAACCAAGATCCTTTGTGAAAAATGGTAACTTTAAAAACGTGGCACTGTGGAGTACGCACAAGCATCACATGGGAAAAAATAAAAATGGTTTAAGTGCTGCAATATGAAAGGATACACGAAAATTCTACTTATTATGATCTAATTTCTATCCATTTTCCTGGATGATATTTATCGAAAATAATGAGCATCAATTATGATCCTTTTCAAAGTTACTCCCTCCATTATGACTAAACCGCAGCCTGACACTGGCATAATTAGCACAGTGAAACTACATTAATCTAAACTTCAGAGTCCCCTCTCACGCCCATGAAACTGAATAGGTAAGCACAAAACAACAGGATAGGGTTTTCCACTGCGGCGCTCCACAGTGAACCCGAGAAGGGAAGAAGTGTGGAGAAACAAAAAGAAGGTGGAAAAGAAAGAGTGAAGGGACGGAGAGACGCAGGAGATGAATGGTTGTGTTTTTGCTTAGAGTAGAGCTTTTCCAGGCTACTTTTTTTTTTTTTTTGCAACAGCGGTGTAAGGTATCCCGCTGTATAATCCTCTGGTGGTGACAGACACAGAGAGACGGAGGGAGTGAGGGATGGAGGTGGAGGCGATGTGTGCGAAACTGTGTGGTTGTATGTGTGCGTGAGAGTCCACATGCTTGAAATAATGCTCATTTGTCACCATGTGCCTACTGTATGTCGATAGATTTTGTGTGTGTGTGTGTGAGTTGACAAGCCCATCTATCCCTTTCTAAGATCCAATAAGTCTTGTTCACCTTCAGAGTCCTGCTCTCTCTCCATCACACTGTAAAACCCATTTACACTCACTCTGCACTGCGAAACCCTCTGGTTCAACTTCCAGCTGTGCAGCTGCACAAATACTCAATTTAAATCACTTGTGACCGTAAGCTGATTAAGTGGTTTTTGGAGTCGAGTACACCCAGGGATATCATGGTTATTACATTGAGATGCATCTCCAAGACAGTTAACTATCTTTTTGGTACAGTTCATGGCATGAAGAGGAGCATCAAGCCAAGTGAGATTACACAAACTGCAGGTTTAAAGTGCTGACTAAAGCTCTGAATATACCGCTCCAACTGTGCAATATGTTATTCAACTCCGTAACCACGGAGACCCCTCGAGCCCTCGCAGTTCTCAGTCGTTGTGCCGGTGTTGTGCCACAGAAAGCACCCCTGCCGTGAAATGCACCCTGGGGCAATTTGCAGGGGAAAATACTATTTTTCATTTAATTATTTGTGAGGGAGATAGAAGAGAAAAACATCGGTTGCTTACTGTCTTTAAGGCTCCTCTAAAAAGTGCAAATAACAGATTTCTTCGCAATACAAAATCAGATAATAGCGAACGCAAACCAACACCTTTCGGTATGCTTTGTGGAAATATACCCCAGCCATAAATACTAAGACAATCAAATGGATTTTTTGAGCAAGTTGAATGTATTTGACTTGTGTTTCACAAGGCTAAATATAATCTAACTTTCCTTGCAATTCCTAGGTTCAAACGTATGTGCTTTTAATTGGATTAACCTGTATATAAGCTACTTATGTAGGTTGAAACAATAGCCTTCTGATCCAGAATATCACCTAAAATTAAAATGTAATGCGGTCTATGTGCCTATAGACCTGTGAGGGGGTGCATTTCACGGCAGGGTGATGTTTTTAGAGGACCAATCGCAGCCCTTGCCCTCTCCGTTTTCCTTTAACAGAGTGACGGACAGATAAAAAATATTTCATGTGTCCAGAGAGAATGGAGAGGTTCTCTGACAGGTTCACGTATAGCAATTTACGGAGTACTAAAAATTGGCCTTAATGTGAAGCGACTATATATGAGCAGATTTTGTGTCACCTTTTAGGTGATCCCTCTACCCCCCACATTTCCTCCAATTCTGCCCCCGTTTTGTTCTTTATCTCCGTCTTCTCCCTCAGGAGACATCAATCCTACACAACAGACAGTCGATTAGCCTCAAGACCGGAAGCCTTTTCAGTGGGTCTGTTCAAAAGCTCGGCCAAAATTAGCTCGCTCGTCTTCACAAGCAGTGACTTGGAGTGGGAGGGGAGGGGAGATGGCCAAAGGGGGAAGATCGGAGCCTTCCAGTCCGGGAAAGTCTGCCACTGCAGGTTAGCTGGGGTCAGGGGGACAAATTGTCAAAGATTTCTTTCTTGGTCTCAGTGTCGGCTGTTAGGCCCCGAGGCATCTCGTCCCTCCACTGAGAGCTCACTGAAGACATTTGCAGTGAACGGGAAAGTAGAGTGCTTTTTCTTCCCAAACACTTTGGCGCAACAAGGTGGGAAAATAGCACAGGAGGCGACATATAAATCACTGATACAGCCCTAACTGATGTAATAGACTTTAATTCAATAAAGGGGAGAAATGGTGCCAAAAAACACTGATGATGGAAACCCTGGATGGGTATTTTTTCAATAAGCCAGTGGAAATGAACAGAATTAAAAAGCATTCATCTCAGCAGATCATTTCTATTTGGTGAATCTCTATTTAAGCGTCTCAGGTTTAGAGGTAAAAGGATCACTAAACTTTAACCATGAACTGAGAAAAAGAAAGCCTTCACTACTGAACGAGAGCAGGTAACGGGTGATTTTTAAGTTTGCACTATGAACGACTGTATTCTTCTTTTTGGGCATTTCTGAAAAAAGAGGGGGTGAAAAACACTGAAACTAAATCTGCTAAAAGCTGTGAGGTTGTCTGCTTTTCCAGAGCACTGTTGATCAAATCTGATCGCAGTTTTGGACTGTTAAACGTTTAATAAATAGTTTCTAAAGATGCATTCCTTCACTCATATCTCTAAGCAGATATGATCCCCATCTCCAGTAAGATGTTTTTTCTGAATGGGCTGAGGGGTTGTTCAGGAGGACATTAATCACTGACATGAACACAAAGGTCAGCAGCAGTTCACTAGGTAGAAGAGATGGAGGCAGAAAGGAGATCAGAGATAAGGAAAGAGGTGAGAGAGTGAGCATGAGGTAGAGTGGATTAGAGGCCGACTGCTTCAGAGGGAGGACTGGAGAGAGAGATGACGACAGGAAATAAAAACATTAACTTGGCACGACAGGGAGTGTGAGCTGATTTTAGACTTCTAAGTCGTCCAATTACACAAATCTAATGAAATAAGTAAACCTAAACCTTGATCATCGCCATCCTTTTGCAGGCTTGTAAATTATTCCCTCTCCCGTTTTCTGGTTTATCAACTTTCCTTCTGCGTTATTCCCATCACGCTAATTTTCTGCATTAACATGTGACATCACTGTGCATATTGAAGCATGAATGCAATGTTCAGTGTTGCAAATGTTCTGCAGCGTGCATGTGTACGAATGAGCTGCATTACAAAGCAGACCACTGACAAGCAACACTTGGACTACCACAGCATGTCTAACATATCAGAAACAGTCTAAAACACATGTACACACACACACACACACACACACACACACAGAGGCTCCTTGTGTGTCTCACTGTGAGTTATCTCTCCGCTGAGGTGTATTTATTTGTTGGTTCGTTCCCAGAGTTCCTGTTTGCGGAGGTGAAATTCAGCACGCAGCTCACAGAGCAGGACTGAGGATCTACTCACACAGCCTGCAGTAATTTAAGGCAGGATAAGAGGATGGCGTCCCCTTGTTAGCGTAATTTACTGCATGCGCTCTCCTTATTTTCCAGAAACTAATTTTAGACAGAACAACTTTTTTCCTCCAAACCACTTTTCACCTTGTTAAACCTGAGAGCGGAGCAGCCTGGTGTTGCATGTTTCAGCACAACGAAGGTCGCTGGGGACGAGTTATAGACTCGCGAGGAGCAAAAATATAGTGTACAGTATGAGCAGAGGTGGTTATTTGGTGCTGCTTTTCTTTTTCTTACTATATAGTGCACAGTGATTTCTTAGAGAGAACACCCTCCTATGTCTGGACCAGGTTTTAAACTTAGTATGAGATGAAATGAGCATGTTTCAGGCAACTGTGCTTTAGTAATCCTCCCCTGGGAGTAAGACTGTTCCTGGATCAGTGACCATAGCAGACTCCGTGAGGCCAAAATGAGTAGGCTATAAGTTAGAGTAGAGCGGTGGGAATACTCAGTACAGTCTGAAAAATGGCAGGGATAAATATGAGTGGAGCCTTTTTTTCTTTTTTTTTTTGACACACACACACACACACACACACACACACACACACACACACACACACACACACGGCTGGCCTGTCCATTGGTCTGTGCTGGATCAAATTAGGCCTTGAGCACCTAGATTTATCAATATATGAACCTTAAGACGTTTGAAAGAAAATTCTGAGAGGTGGGTTCATACATGGACTGCTCTGTTCTAACTGCGAGCTGAGGAGTTTTCATTCAAGGAAAAGGCTCATAAATTATGTCCGATAAGTGAGTGAATGCAGAGTTAAAGCTGGGGGAACTATGGTACACGCAACCTGGCTTATGATAGAAATGAGAAAACTGTTTAATATACAGTAGATAAATATGCACTGTCCCAAAATGCAACAAAAATATTGATATAGTCGTACTAAGTATTCAGTGACAGTGCATTATTATCATCATGATATGCACTTAGGCAGACTATCAAAACTAAAAATAAACATTATTTACTTTACTTTTTTCTGTTGCATTTTTCTTTCAATTATGAGATATGTGTTACCGATCTCGCCATCTTGTAAGTGTTAAGTGTCACTTTAATGATGCAGCTGGTTAAAGTGGAGTTTCTTTATATTCTAATGTGTAGTAAATATAAAATTGCAAACTCTTTCATGAGATGATCATGTATTTTATCTGCAAAGTACCACCTCTCTCAAGTAATTAGAGTGGAGTAAAAAGTACTATATTCCCCTCACAGTTGTACTCAAGAATACTTGAATAAATGTGCTGTCTAATACTGTAAGTCTGTTAGCCAAAACATCCTGAATAATGGCTGAGGATGTAATTCCAACTGCACGAATTAAATTAATAATTAAATATTTATACAAATGCATGATACTAAAAGAGAAACACCTGCTTTCCTTTCACTGATGTTTCCTGGCTGGAGTCTTGATGAATGGGAGTGTTTGTCCGCATTGCCTGACACGATGGATGAAAAGGGCGGACTCATATTTGATCTGGTGTGAATTAGAGGAAAATCAAGAAGTGGTGGCCACAGCTGACCCTGCTTCAGGCTGTGGAGCCAGGGTTGAGAGGGGAGCAGAGGCCTGGAGAAGAGAATCTGGATGGCTACAGGCTGTAAAAGAGCCATAAAACAGGGTCAGACAGAGGGGACACTGGTGAGAGGTCTGGGAAAACACACCCTGACACACTCCCTTACTCCCTTGTCTGCTCGCTCATTCACTCACCCACATCTCTGCTTCGTCTCTCAGTGTTTCTGTCTCTCTTTTCCCAAACCGCGGATCTGTCACCGTCTTGTCCGTCTGCTCTCACTCTCTCCATCTCTCACTGTACTCATCTGCACTCATTCCATCTGTTTCGCAATGCCAGAAGCCATATTAGTGTTTCCTTTATAGTCATTTTGATCGAATGCTTCCAGGTGGATTGAGTAGCCACTCCAGACAGAATAAAAAAAAAGAAGTGAATACAAAGAAAATCAATCCTTTCTGCTCATCTAGTGTCATTAATGCACAATCGCCCAGTTATAAAGGCTTTTAAATGCTGAGGTGTGATGAATAAAAGTCATGAAAATGCAAAATACTCGCCCGCAGACGTTGCATGTTTGGGGCTTTTGTTGTGAAAAGCAAAAATGGAAGGACCTGATCTGCTCTGCCTTTGCCGAGGCAGAATGGAGTAAAAAAAATGCAGTCTTTGTTACGACAATGGAACTAAAACTGTTAGTTTTATATACACCTCAACTCATTCTTCACAATTTGATTGAATTCCTCCCTCCCTCCCTCTGTGCCACTCCTTCCCATACGTAGATCCAGAGACTGATAAATGCTGCTACTCCATTATCCCTGACAGCCCTTTCTCCCTCTTTTCCCTTTCATCCCTCCCTCTTGCATTCCTTTCCCGCTCATCCTCACGTCTGTGTCTTGAGGCCCACTCTGATTACCCATAATCCACCCCATTCCCCTCCGCCCTGCATATGATGTGTAGGCTGCGCTCAGCCCAGCACTGTCTTTAGTTCATGCTGATGAATGGTGATTTGACATGGCATCAAGATAAGAAGGTAAAAAGATGCCAAGAGAGGTGTGGAGAGCTGGACTCGAACCTTCCTGTCTGTCATGGATAGGTCTTGGATGACAGTGCAGGCCTGGATCTACTATAAGGTGCATTAGAGTGGGTGTGTTTGTATCTATGTGGATTTAGTATGCTTCACTTCATTTATCTCTCCTCATCCCACAACCAACGTCTATTTTTCCAGACATCTTTCTGTGAACATGGCTCAATAAACGACCTGGGTTTCTTTCTTTCTGCCTCAACTCAGTACTGATGTATTACATGATCCCAAATCTTCAACAAACATTTATGATTCACCATACCCATCTACAGGAGATACGTTTTTCAAAGATATAGACTTGGAAAAGGTGTCGAGCTGCACCTTCAATAAAGATTTTGAACAGCCAATAAATAAGTAAACCCTATTTTATTGTTATTTTTAAATGAGAATCATAAGATGATGACATGGTGACTTAGACTGCAGTTAACTCGATGAGTGCCACTGATGTATTTTTACGTCATTTCAAATCTGACGCTTGAGTGCTATAGATGACTATATACGTCAAAGTGTTTTTTTTTAGCGGCGGGTCACCGATCGCAGTCTCCCGCAGCCTGAGAGTAATGTTGGGGCTTCTGGGAGATGTAGTCTGAGTATAAAGAGACGGTATACACCACAGAGATCAAAGCAGGAAGTGGAGAGAGCAAAACGGACAGATTCTGGACCAAAAGTGGTGATTTTGGTGAAAGTGGCCTCTACTCTACCTCTGATCAAACAAGAATGGAACAAGGTAAAACCAACATTTTTTTTCATTTGAGCTATTCAGTGTTTTCAGAGATATGGTGCAAAATATTCTGTGGGTCTAGAAATATGACTCAAAATGGGCAAAAATGCTGGCACAAGGCACTTTCTGTTTTATAAAACAGCTGGCACTCAAAGAGTTAATGTTCCTGATCAGGCTCAACAAGCTCAGGACAGTCCTGTAAAATTAAATAATAATAAAAATAAAATGAGAGATCAGCCAGCAGTATAAGAAATTTACATAGTGATACTGTGATTAAAAACTGCACAACACAAAAGAGCCAACATGTGAAAGGAACTATATTAAATGCTAGTAACAGGTGGTGGATACTTTATAAAGTTCACTTGAGCCTTTCTGACAAACCACAAATTTGGTTTGGGATCATGCTAAAAGGTTTGACACCCTGGAGGCCCTGAGAAAACTTTGCTCTGCAACTTCAGGACTCAAGTGATGCAGCCCTTTTTTTAGCCTGGTGTATTTCACACAGTGGGGTCTAAAACGGCCACTTGGACGGTCTGCGGCCACAGATTTGGAAAGAGCTGATGTGGACACAAAGTTTAGAAGTGAGTCCAGGACAGACTGCTCAACACACACACACACACACACACACACACACAGTAACTCCCACCCACCCCAGCTGGCCTTGACCTAGGTGGGGTGCGTTCCGACTCACAGCCCTCCTCTTGCCACCTGCCTGAGGAATGTTCCATGTGTGCAGCTGTGTATGTAAGAGGCTCTCTAATTGGCCGGCATCAGCTCAGGTTGGCTTGTTGAGGACTCTAATTGAGTGCTGTCCTGACCCCTGGGTGGCTGACTGAACGTTCATTAGTCCCTCAGTACTACTGGAGCACGACCCGGAAGCGCCTGGCAGCTTATGAGGCAGCGATGATAGGAAATACTAAAGATTGACAAAACAAAACCGTGTGCTGAATATTACTGTTTTGCTCCTGCTTCACTGTGTGTGATGAAATTGTGTAACATTACCTTTCTTGTGTTTGTAATGAATTTGGCAAAATAAAAGCATTCAAGATTCAAAGACATTCCTTCTCAATGACTTTAACAACTTAATTGCAGCGACTAGTGTCTGTTTCTCACAGCCAGATCCATTTTGGATTTGAAGTAAAATAACTGCATTTGAAACTTGATAAACAAATTCAACATTGCAATCAAAGCTCTATCTGTCCAAAATATCTGATGATATTATTGATTAAACCTCATGCTCTCCCATTCTTAATATTAATGCTAAAAAAGTCACATGATGAAACTCAAGGCTCATTTCTTCTCTCATCATTCAGCACCCAGAGGCCTCTCTAACCTGACGTCATGCTCAACAACCACGCCATTCACTCCCATATTTTTCCCTTACTCCTTTCCTCTGCGCTCACGTTCCTCATTACCGCTGATAAAATGCAGACATACCTCTCCTTGTAATATTCCAGCACAGACATAGTTAATGTAACAGATGATGACCACAGCTTCTGACTTCATATTCTCACTTTCTGACACTTTGTAATATCCCTGAGTGCACTTGGTGTCCCATGGGCGGTCTCTGAGCTGACGCAGCGATGGCAGCAGACGCTAAATCCATTACAAGCCTCTGGTATCTTAATGTACTCGTACGGTTCTTCAGACGCTAGTTTGATGAGTGTGCATCATAAAGTGCTGAAGTGATGCATGTGTGCTAAACCTAACTGTGCTTAATGGGAATGTTTGTGAATGAGCCAACCAGCGAAGAATGTGAAGTCACACATGATGCAAGTCAGCGCACACACTTCACACTCTCTTTTCACCAGCTCACAAACAAACTCAACCCACAGGTGCTGTCGATCACTTGATATGTGTGTTCAGCCTATTTGTATTAGTGTGAAGTGGGTTCAGTTTCATATAGGACCCTATTTCTGAGCCATCCTGTTTTCAGCACTTTGAATTTGACATGCTAACGAGACACTCTGACTTTTTTGCTGCTCGCCAACAGCCAGTTGCTGAGAAAGCCCAGCCCGCTGCCACATTTAGACTCATTAATGACAGCTGTCACATACACCGCGAACAGAGAGCGGCATGAATGGATGGAGGCCGTGGTTCAGTTTTTGGAGCAGACTATCTCCAGGGCTGGGAAACCAGGACACAGACAGCAGAATCGTTCGACATCATACCAGTCAATCCTGTCCAGTGACTGCCTTTCTGGCCCTTGACCTTTCCAAATGAGCCTTCTACAGTATACAGTATGATTTATTTACTTGTCTCCAGTGATTTAAATCAGGAAATCGTCATAATCTCTTCCCATGGAAAACAAGCGGACATGTTAAAAAGCTAATTGCCTTTGGGCCTGGTGGTTTTATGAGCCGCAGCTTAAAGGAAGGGAAGTAACAGTGCAGCGCAGAAAGGGACAGCGGGTATGAATGAACACTTTGTGTGAGTGTACGGACAGTAATGACATGCAAATACAAGGTCCAGGCCACAAAATGAGAAGACAAATATCCACCGTTTGCCTTGCTCCTACTTTAGCTGTCTGTCAGTGCTAGTCACAGGAGGTGTCACCAGGCAGGTAAAAATGCCACTCTTGATCCATGTAATGGCTGATGTCTTACAGGATCTAAACTGGTGCTTCATTAAAGCTATGGTGGGTAAAAACATATCTTGTTATATGTATGTTAATTACATACATAATATCTGTCTCAGGGCTGTATGTCCACTCATTTAATTCCAATGACTAGACAGAGTGTCCTGTGATGAGGTGGAGACTTGTCCAGGGTGTACCCCGCCTTCTACCCTAAGACAGCTGGGATAGGCTCCAGCCCCCCCGCGACCCTATGAGGATAAGCGGTAGATAATGGATGGATGGATGGATGGACAGAGTGTAGATCAGCATCACCATAGTCTTCCATAAGCTCCTCACTTGACAGCTGTGAGTACTAACAATAGCTACCTTCATAGTTTACATTCATTATATGGTAACATTCATGATGATCATTTTGGGTAAGCGGCTTTGGAAGGAGTCCTGAAGAGACAGACTGTCAGTTTTGGAGGCTTTCTCGCTAGATTTAGGGACTTCTGGATCTAGTTTCATTGGAAAAGAAGTGGCAACACTGGGATCATTTTTATAAATCTAGCATGCCTGTGCTCGCTTCTCAAAACTATCAACCCTAGCTTTAAAGGCTTCTAATACTGATATACTGTTATTGATATACTGTGGCTGTATCATGACCTTTTTCAAAAACAAACCACAGCACACTCGTGTTTTCCCTCTCTTTGCTCCACTCTTTCCATGAATCTTTCCAGAAATGATTGATCAAACACAATTATTTCTGCAATCTGTTCAATCCTGGATTTTCCAACATGCAGGGCTCACTAACAATGTGGATTGGCTTTTTAATGGACCGTTTCACTGTCAGATAGTGACTCTTTATGGGGCTTCTGTTGGACAACGAACACATTTGTGATCAACAGTCAGGAGGCCTCAGAGGGTTGGGGAGGACACCCCTGTCAGCGCCACCGCCACAAACACGCCATGAAAACACACAGACGACCGTCCTGTGCTCCCACAGGCTTCTCTATACGTTCAACATGTGTGTTGTTCTGTGCAGCGCAGAGCAACTCCCATAAAAACAGAGATGTGGAACCTATTAAGATCTTTGAGACTGTATTTTGGAACTGTGTGAGTTTCCATTGCACAGTCGAAAAACACAAAACTGATCACAGCTCTACAGTTTTACGATTTCATGAAAAGGAACTAGTTCCAAAAACAGTCGCCAAAGCTATTTCTTTCTATTTATTGGGGAAGTGGAAAAGTGAGAGGAGGGGTGGACTGTCGGGGCCACGAGGGGCCTCGGGATGAGATAGATGGTACAGTACAGGTACAAGAAGCAACAGAGAATTAGTATTTGAGTCCAGTGTTGTGGAGCAGAAGCTCTCTGTGCTGATAAGCTCTGAAACAGACTTTTAGTGGTGTGGTGGTGAGATCACACACACACACACACACTGTGACTCATAAGACTGCAATTCTTCCGAAACTGAAATCAGATTTAAAACAGAATCATATGATGAAGTTCCATCTTCAGAAACCAAAGCAAAAATAATCTTTTCATTCCAGCGTTTGAGGTAGCCTCTACCATTCCCTATCTTTTAATAAAACTGTAAAATTAGACCATATGCATATAAAAGAGAGAATAAGCAGTTCTATTGAAATGTGGTTAGTGCTGTTGAGTTCCAGCCAGGTTCTCACCATGCAAGAACACAGTTTTTATCCTTTAATGTGAGGGCTGTTAAATTTTTTCAGCCTGAGACCAAGAGGAGACACTTAGTCTCTTGCCTTCAGTCCAGAACCATGAAAGCGTATTTCTGTACTTGTCATGTGAGGAAAGGGACCCGAAGCAGGTAGGCCAGTGGCCAAATGTGGCTCTCTAAGCCACAGCTTGAGAAACAAAGTTTAATACTATCCCCTGTCTGTGCACTTTTAGAAAGAGAGCTTATAAAGACAGAGAGGAGCTCTGTTACTGAGGTGCTTACGTTATGTTACTGTTAAATATTACCAAATTTATTTAGAATAATCTTGCTTTTCTTTATGATAAAATGTGTGTTTTTGGCTTGCAGGTGTGCAAATTATCTTTTTTTCAGGCGTGTTTGTTGACTTCATGATTGCACAGCTTATAGTGGAGAGAGGACAAAAATTAAAAACTATAAGGGGAATAACATGCAATGGACTGACTCAAACCAGATATGTTGCAATTACAGGGTCTTCAAATATTAATGAAGTAATATTATCATATTACTGTTAGAGTTAACAGATAAAAGGTCAATGCATAAGAAATACTTTTACAATATATCACTGCAGCCTTTAAAAATGTGTGAAAGAAAGATGTCTCAGGGGTTAAAACACTTTGGAATCTCTTTATTTGAGATTATTATCAGCATTATCTGAAAAAAGTCAACATTTTGCAGATTTGCCCCACATTAAAAACATTTAGTGATACAGACAGATAAATGGTGTGAGCAGGAGTAGCCTCTTGAAGCTCTTTTCTCATGTGACCATGGTATTAGGGGTTCATTCCTCAGTGAGACCTTCTCTCCTCTCATTAACATCCCATCTATCATCCTGTGCTGCCACCCTGTCATTTAGCTCACAGTGACGCTACAACACACTCACACTCTTTACTTCCTTCACCAGAGCCCGAAAAGCAAACGTGCATTTTTGGATGGCGGGATGTGATTTTTGAATCACAGTTTGGGAATGTATTCATTAAGAACTGGTGTATGTGTGGTTTCTAAAGCATACTTTCGCTTCCATTGCATACCGTTGCGATGATAACCTAGTGAAGAGAGCGGCGTTTGATTCACAGAGAATGTGAGCTGTTGTGAAGTGGCTTGTAAGTGTGGTCATGTGTGGTTTATGAGAGTGAGGCTGCTTTCTCCAGTAAAGGTTTGTTGTAATGTTTTAATGCTCCACGTGTCCTCATGCTATGCTGATTTCAAATCCACCTTGCGATCTGTATCACACTGAAGCCCTGCAGGGGCAACAGTAGTTCACTCTGTGGTGACTTGGGCTGGGAACTGGAGGGTCGCCGGTTCAAATCCAGGTCGGACCAAGTCTGGAGAGTTGACTGATAGCTGGAGAGTTGTCAGTTCCTCCTCCTGGGCACTGCTGAGTTGCCATTGAGCAAGGCATTGGACCCCCAACTACTTGGGGTGCCTGGATATGGGGCAGCCCCCTCACTCTGACACCTCTCCCCTAATGCATGTGCATGTTTCATAACTGTGCAACTGTGATTTCCAAATTGTAAATCGGAATTTCACTCATTGAGGGTTTAATAAAGGAATAAAGCATAGAGTGATTCTGAGGATCCGTCAAACTGTAATACCGATTCCGCCTTGCGTACAGATGTCTCCGGCGTTGTCGGAGACCCACAACGGCACAACGGGTTCCAGAGTAAGAAGATCTGACAATGCTGTCTAGAAGTTGCAGTGTGTAACCGGCGTTGTTGCTAACGATGACGTCACATCATCACATGACCAGAAGTAGTAGTAAACAAGGACTTCATCGCATTCTTTCGTTCTTTTTCGTGGGTCTCTCTGTGTTTCTTTGCAGCACCACCTATCAGCGTGGCATATGTATTACATCCTCGTCACTTGTTATGACGTTGCCACGTAGACGGATATACTTCTGGCAATGTTGCAACAAGCCTTATTCGTGCCATTGTCGTGTGAACGGAGCCTGAGTGCGTGTGTCTATAAGTTGAAAGTGACATAAAGCAGAGTAGCATGATGGCAAATTAATGCTCTGCAATTGTGACCAATAAGCGAGTTAAAGAATGATCAGTCTGTATGAGAGTGTGCTCTGTGACCGAGGCAGGATTGGGAATATGGGAAATCACACACACTCATGCACTAGGTCAGACCTATCGTTCTCTCTCCCCCACACAAACACACGTGGACACAATGCACCTGGTCTCTCTCTCTCTCTCTCTCTCTCTCTCTCTCTCTCTCTCACAGTGACACACTGCAGGTCTCAGACTCCTGAGTCCAACAAAAACAGCAGTGTGTATGTGTGCACCAGTACACACTGTGTTGTGTAAGACATACACAGCAATGTCAATAAACTGTGAGACGATGCGAAACCAAACAGAGAGAGCTTAGATTGAATCTACAGCATGGTGAGTCCACCACCCTCAGAGAAATGACCCAGGACTGAGCTTCCTCACAGGGTCAACACTCAGAAATTGCATTTTAATGACAGAACAGTAGGAAGAACAGTGGAAGAGGGGACGTGATGAAGTTTGTTTACGAAACGCATACTTCATTTATGTGTTGACATGTCCCAGTGGACTGAGTAAGTTTAGCTTATTTGGGACCATTATTGTAGCCACTGATTGCAATTGTGGAATATTTGTCCACTGAACGCTTAGCTCAGGTTCAGGGCTGGGTTTATGTGTTCTTCAATAAGTCATCACTTACACAAAACAACATGGAGGAGATGGAGATAAATGAGACTGGTGCAACACGTTGAATGCTACTTAAAACTTACCGATTCCACAGCTTTGAACAAAAGGCAGGGATGTCGGCCAGGGACTGAAGTCACAATATACAGTCAACGCCAATTATTTCCTTTTGATTATATGAAACATTTAGCTATGTATGTAAATTATTAAAATATTCTGCAGTCTAAAAATCATGTGTTAGCCTCTCTCTCTGTGATAATTTGTCATTTCTCTCCCTGTGGGTCTCACCAAACATTCTGCATAATGGAGTGAATATCTTCCTTCCACAATGCAAGTATGACGCCTCTTCAATTGAAAGCAGTGACAGATATGGAATACACTTGACCCACTTGTGTTGAAAATTGTTTTATGCCTTTTAATGTTGAAGCCAAGCCCTCTGTTTCTCCCCCACCTCCCGTCATGGTTTCAGTTAGCCGCCAGAGATGCCTGCATTTGATTAAGGCTTCAATGTCAATAACGCCTGTTTTGAAAAACACCCTCAAAGAGCCCTGGAACAAAGATGAAGAAGAGGGCAAGTGGGTGAAAGGGAGATATGAAGGCAAGGAGAAACTAAATAAGGTTATTAGGACTCCCCACATGTTGCTGTATTGTGTTTGTTGCCCCTCAGCATGATGTGACAGCTACTCTTTCACTGCAGACAGAGAAAATAAATAATATACAGAATAATAAATAACACGTTTCTTGATACTTTGAATGACACGGGTGCATTTTTGTGTGAGGTCATAAGTGAAGCCTCTGTGTCATTAAAATCACATTAATAAAATAAGAAGTATTACTAGAAGTAATTGCAATTAATAGAGGAGTTTTTGGACACATGATGAATCTTCTGTGTGTAGGCATCACGACTAGAGTCCTGATTAATCAATGAATAATTTCAATTGATGAGAAACTATTTAGATAATGGGTTAATCGGTTCAGTCGACAAACAAAAATGCCAATCATTCTGTGGTTTCATTTTCCTCAATGTGAGGATTTGCTGTTTTATCATATATGCTAACAAGCTGAATATATTTGGATTTTGACTGTTGTCACAAAACAACCCATTTGAAGAGGTGATGATTGTGATGAATTATAACACTGGAAAACAATTAATATCTAATGATTATATTTGTTAGTTGAAGTGAAAAAGTCAACCCTTATTGATTCCCATTAAACACACACTTGGCATGCAGGATTTCTTCATGAAGCTCAGATGCTTTAACTGTTTTTTTTGTTGCGTTGCTGTGACGCGACGAGCCAATCATGGCTCACCTCGCAACAAAACAGCTTGTTCTTTTTGAAAGTTAGCGATGGTTGAACACTTTGCAGCTAAAAATCACTTCCAACCACATGTCAAATGTCTGCATGTAGGGTCATGCTGCAACAGTGTAACTTGGCACTTAGTCTGCTAACAGTAAGTGAGCCAAGCAGTCGCTATAAATCAGCCATCAGCTGACTGACAAATACTGAACAAAATGTTTATAAGGGCTCGTATGTTCAAGTATATGATGTTGTATTTGGGTGTCACACATCGTGTATGTGTGAACAGATATAATGCATGTGTCGGTGTGCACACATGGGACACCGGCTCCCTTATCAGAGCGGGTATGCCTGTCTAAATCTATGCCACCGTGGAAGTGAGTGTGTATATTCGTGCCAAAAGAGAAAATCCTTTGCCTGGTTCCATATGAGTGGCTGAGAAAGACAGATTGTGTGTTTATTAAAAGACTATGGGTGGTCCTTTTGTTTCAGAAAAACAGATTCTCACTGAACCTCGTGTCCCTCGAGGAAAAATCATACAGTCATTACAGCCATCACACTGTCACTAGCGGTTTATGCTTATTTTCTGTTAAAAAAAATGAGCTTATTAGAACTTAACACGCCACTCGTGTTCCCTCGGGGTATACTTGTTATTTGTATACCTAGAAAAACAAATGTGGAGGCCAAGACATGACTTCCTCAGGGCTGAGAAAACAACATGCACGAGAGGAAAGCTTTAAGTTGTTCTTTGAGTTCAGCATGCATCGTGACAGGCGTTCACCCTGGAACTAAACATCTGCAAACATACATCACTCTTAACCGAACCCGCAACCTCCAAATACACTGGTGGCTGGCTTTGATTTCTTTTTTCAATGCACGACTGAAAAAAAACTGTCTAAGGAGCCCCACAGCGGCCATGCCCACATCTCAGCACTGTGATTAATCAGAATCACTGTCAATGCAACCAATAGGGCATCAGAATTGTGCCAAGGCAAGTACTTTGCATAGCTTCACATTCACAACAAGACTTTGAACTGATAATCAGAACAGCAATGAGTCCAGTGCCAGATGGTGGAGCTCGATATGATAACCAGAGCATTAATATTGCTAGAGCTGTGTGATATTATGATATATATCGTAGTGCGGTATAAAAATGTCTACCGTACGATATAAGCATCTGTTGTTTATATCGTAATTTTAACATGTAGTTTTGAATTAGTTGATTAGTTTTGAACTCTTATGATACATTTGGATTATCCAGCGGTCATTCTGACATTGATTGGTGCTTTACATGGTGCTTTACATAAACCACAACCTGAGTAAAGTTAAAGTTAGTGTTGCAACAGAGCTTTTACATGTTAAAATTACGCTATAAAAAACAGAGGCTTATATCGTACGGTAGACATTATTATACCGCACTATGATATATATCGTAATATTGCACAGCTCTATATGAAGGCGAGTGTAACTGCAGCAGTGTGTGTGAATTATTCCTGCGGCAAGTTATTAGTGCTCAAAACATTTTATTTTATTACTTTATTACCAGCCAAACTGTCTAGTAAAAGTGCAGCACAAACATAACCGGACTTCCGGTCGCTATCAAAGTAAGCCTTCAGAATAAAAGCATATTGGGGATATAACACTGATTACACCACAGAGGAGATGGAGGAGAGCGCAACGGAAAGCGAAAACACATCAGCAATGTCTATCTATGCTTTCGCATGTCACTAGGGACAAGGGGGGACGTGTACCCTTCAGATTCATAGTGACACTGAATTAATATTGATAATGACCATGATTAAAGCCAAACTTACACATAACTTATCGAAAAAAGGGATCGAAATTGGCATCGGATCAAAATAATTTGAACGATACCCAGCCCTACTTATATAGTATGATTTGATAAGAGAAACTTTCAGAAGGAAAGCTGTGGAGGAACAAAATCTGTTGGTGGTTGTAAGAAGACTAAATACATGTTTTCAAAAAGAGAAATGCATCAAAGCTGCTGGATGCCTCAAGACAGACACCCAGTGTCTCCATTTCCCAGCACTGAGTGTGAACTATAGCAGGGAGAACACATGGGCTTCAATACTCAAACACACAAACACACATTCAGAGGCGGGAGGAGGGGGGGGTGGTGTAACACCCCTTGTCTCCCCCAATAACATACCAAATCCATCAAGGTGCTGCAGCATCCAGTGCTGAAGGCTGCCACCGCTGGAGGCACAGAGGGCCTAATAAACAGCACAAGAGCAAATGAAGGCTTTGTGGATTAAGGCATGCATTGTCTGCCAGTCATATGGTAGGTGTGACCTATGATTATCACATATACTGTAATCCCATTTAGTCACATAATCTTGATAGACTATCTGGCCTTTCTGATAAATATCAAACATATTCCCGTTCTAAAACAGAGAAATAGAGAGTTTTAAGATCTTCTGTTGGAAAAACCTTTTATATTTATGTATTTTTTACAAAATGACACTGGAGCGCTTTAGTCTGTGATAAATGCTTCTATTTTGAAATAAAAACTGCTCCACTGTAACAGACGTTCAAAAATAGTAAAACAAATGGGTAGTGAGGCCATACGAGATCAGTTATGCAATCCTTGCTGTATTGGCTGTCCTCTCCCTAAAAAAACAATAAACTTTACTTAAATGCACAAACACTGAGTCCATTTTGTATGTGGAAGCACATTGCAGAACTCCAGTGAGCTGCACACAGACAGGAAAAATGCTCTCAGCGTTTACATAAGCTACAAATCAATTAAAAGAATATGGCTCCTGTCTAATTAAAAACAAATGAGATTACTAAAAGTCAGTTCACTTCCTGGAATGTGGCTGAGCTCGGCTGGGTCAGGCCTCTGGACGGAGATCCACGGAGCAGTGGGATATGGATGATGAAGACAGATTTACATATGAGAACATTTGGATGATGGCAAGTCAAGTCCTGCTGAGTCCCCTTTCTCCCAGATGGAAATATGAACATGTGTCTTTGCTTTTAAAATACAAAAAAAGACAGAATTTCAGAACAGAAGTGAAGTAGAAATGAAATTTAGACAAAATAAGGGAAATGTAATGCTGTGACGGATGAGGACGTCGGTGGATGTGTGTGTGTGTGTTGGCAGAGATGGAGAAAAAGAAGCCTGTGAACCAGGAATGTTCCCTGTTGGATTTAATAACTAACCTCCAGACTGAAGCCTTTCTATGACGAGCCGAGCTCCTTGAAACACCCGCTGGATGTCAGGGAGATGGCAGGCGATGATAAGGATAACACACACTACTTCAGTGGTTCTTCACTTGATAAAGGGGACCTGTGTTTGACCTCAGATTTGACAAAAAATTGGAACCAATGCCAAATCAGCAGTGAAATTTGTAGGCTCCTTTGTAGGATTAGACATTGACAAATGACAAAAAAAGTGTATTTTAAGATTTACTGTGGATTTATCATCAAATCTACAACACTGTATAGTGACATGTCAGGCCTGCTCATAATAAGCCTCTCATACAGTATCTTTAGGTTACTGAAAAGACTCAGCACCACAGTGTGTCTCATATTGGACTCGCTGGTCCAGCAAAACTGAAAATTCAGCATAATCACCTCTTCTTGCACACAACAGCTGTAGCGATTTATGACCAATCAGAGCAACGGACATTGTGACGTATTCAGAGCGATCCTTTTAGTCAGCAAAACAGCAAATACATCCTTCTTTAAAACGAATGACTTGAGTGCTTCTTTCTGCGCCTGCCCCAACAACTCGCTACGCAGATAGAGCGTTGTGATTGGTCCGACAGACTCCTTGCCGGAGCCAGGATTATCTCCTATGGTGCGCCACTAGACCATCCTACTATAGGAAAAAATATTTTTTGCCACTAGTGTGCATCTACATTTCTAGGCTAGCTGTTTGGTAGGTCGGCTGGGAGTTGGTCTGTGCTAGCGTTTCCTACTCACCCTTATCGCATCACGGCTCTGATCAGCATAAAAACATGCAGGAGAAGGATTACACACACACACACACACACACACACACACACACTGAGGCGTCTGACCTGCCTGCCTGTCAGCACACCAAAAGGTTCCTTTGTCCTTTGATAACCCTTGTCCAGCCTCCTCTACAGGGTGCTGTCTCCCTGACGAGTCTTGCCCATGGCAGGAGCTCAGAGCTGGGGACATTAGAGCAGAACAATGCCCTCTCTACTGGAGAAGGACTGTTCACACAGCGACCTCTAATGAAATCTGTGTCTTGCCAGTCATTCCTATTCCCCAAACCCCCCTCCTCCTCTTCCTCCTCTTGTCTTCACCTACCTCTCCTGATATTACATTTCCTCCACACTTCTTTAAGAAATTCATAGAGTTCTGAAAGCACAAAATCTACAGCTGGAGCCTGGGTTCTTCACACTCAAAGAATACACCAAACAGCTCGATATTGCAGATGACTACACCCTCTTTGCAAATGGAAAATGGAAACGATATATTCACTCTCCTTCTCCTGCCTACGGGTAATCGAGAGCGAGACATTAAACAATCTTTTGGCCTAAAGCGGGCGAGGACATTAAATCATCTGGTCTTCTGGATTTGAATAAGACAAATTTCCTGAGCCAAAAAGCTGAAAAAGAAGTGGTAAGAAAGGCAGAAATTAAAAAAGACAGACAGAGAGGAGAAGGAAGAAAAACAGAGACAGCAGGGACGAGGAAATGCTGACCTCTGTTTTGAGTGAGATGGGTTGTGTGGAGTGAAAAGTGGCGGGAGCATAAAAATCCTGTCTTCGGTTTCCATCCGCTGTGGAAATCCGTCTGGAACAGTCACCACAACAAACATTCGACTGTCCATGAATCACATTTCTCCACTGTCTCCTCTCAGTTTATCCTTTTAAACTTCTCAACTCGCAGTCAAAAGTAAGCGATAAATCAGCGGATAGTTGAGCGGACGATTCTTTTATAGGAATACACTGTCAAGAGTAGTATAAATTAGATATACAGTAAAAATCATGCCAAAAATGCATGGTGACAGCTCATACTAACAAATAGTTGATTTCAATATTGTTACACTAGCCAAAAACTGTTTCCTGTCTAAAAACAACCATTTATTTTACCAGATTTCCCATTGAAAGATGCTTAAAAGACGCCTTTAGTCCTCGTTAACGACAAACAGCTCCATGTCCAGCGTCACTTCTTCCTAAATTGAATTTCTCCATCTTCTCCTCTTTAAAGCGTCTTCCTCTCGGCTAATTTCAACCTCACCTTCGTCAGTGACAGAGGCCTTCGTGTTTAATGTCTCTGTCAACACTTTAAAAGAGTTGGCGGTGTTGTGAAAAATGAGCCAGAGCGTATGGCGGAGGGAGGTGATTTCCCTCGAGCCGCTTGTAATTGCTTCAAGCTTGGACCAGACAGGATGAAACCAGGAGGCCTGGAGCAGGAAGTTGGACAGGAAATTGTTCAGATTCAGCCAGTGAGGCAACACGCTGGCTTCTCCTAGGAATGGACTGGGTAGATGTATCATGACAACGCTGTCTTTCAGGGTGTCTGTTGGATGGTGCCAATTAATTAATATACTCATTTTTGAGAAAACATGAACATACAGTAGATCTACCATTAATTAACAATAATAATATTCACCAAATCTGTCTTCTAGTCCATGTTCCCTCAGCTTCAAGTGGTCTGGTTCCTATCTGGGGGTCAATCTGATGCCGCAGCCCTCTCCAGCATTCATAAAGACGCTTTGAAGATCTGTTTTAAATCCAAAGGGTCAGACTTGCTCCATCTCTTCCCATGCTTGGAGTGAAAACATAACTGCTCATTCATGCTGACAATCACAGCACCATACCAGTCTAGACACAGATTCGTCCAAATCTTTATGTGCCCACATGTAAATATTCAAGGTACAGATGTGTGTGGGACGTGGCCGTTACTTAAGATTCTCAACACAATCGACTGCATTTGTTCAAGGGATCCTTATTGATTTAATCTACTGAAAAGGTCTGATCTAATCTGAAATCCTCCATCCAGTCATAAACAAAACAGTCTGAGGAAGGCGTTTGTTTCAACATAAATGGCCCTTGAGGGTGAAAATGGCATTACTCACTCCCCCCAGGACTAAAAAGACAAGTGAGCGCTGGGCCATACAGGCCGATCTAAAGGACTTCACCTCTCAAGCAGTACAGCTGTCTCATTAACTCCAAATGCCTCGATAACTGAACAGAGACCAGTTGGACCACCAGCGAAAAAGAGAACACCCCAAAGACACAGAGAGAAAGCAGGTGAAAGTTAGACAGAAACTAGTGAATGGGAAGAGGAGTTTTTTTTCTCAAGCAACGCTTTCCATTTCTGCCCAAACCCTGGGACCTTCTTTTGCCATCTTATCGTCTCCTCCCTCTCTCCCTCGCTTTCCACATTTTCCCCTTTCTTCCAGCTAGGATTAGCTCAGCAGGACACCAGCATTCCTTCTCTACTGGTAGTCTTTGTCTTGACATTCCCACTCCTCCCAGTGTCCTCTGCAGCGTCCTGTATCCAACCAAGAAAACCAACTGTTCCATGAACTGGCAACACATATTTTTTTGTTGGTGTTATGTGTGATGATTTTCATTTATTACTTATAGATTGGTTACACAATAAATAATAAATACTGATGGGCTGAAGTGTTTTGTAGAGTTAAACTGTCAAATGTTAGAAAGGGTGATGCCTGCAGAGCTGCAGTTCACACTCAAGGTCGGGGGTGCCCTTGCAGTGACTTTGATCTGGAGTCAGTTTTGCACTGCTCACTACCTGTTGTGAGGTTTTGTATGAGGGTGAGGTAACTGATACTCAGTCAGAAATGGAGGAGAGCTGCTCTCTGTACTGGTGTGCCCCACCAGGGAAGGCCCGCATACTGTTGCATGCCATGTGTTAATCCTATTACTCCAATTTTAGTGTTTGTGTTGTCTTGGAATCAAAGTTTAGGCTACAAGTTCCTCCTTTTACAAGTTTTCCTCTCACGTTCGGTCTTTCAGCCGTCATCTAAATTCATTTCCATTTTCAAAGCTGGATTTCTCTCAAACAAAGTGGAATTAAATCAGTTCAGCTCAGGGAAAGCTGAACCTATTTTTAGAGATCTACGTGTATTTATGCTCTTGTTCATACAAAGGCACTTGCAGTATTTTAACACTGAACAAATGAAATAGCTTTTATGATCCACAAAGAATTTCCCCTCTCTGACCTCAGAAATAACCAGTGATCACCTTTAAAAGCTTTCATTCCAATGAGTGCCAGAGGATCAATGTGAAATGAAAGATTCAATTGCTGCATATTTCCATCCTACATCTAGACCTCTCTGCATGTTGGCTGCGAGTCTAATTGTCAAATGTTTTCCCTTTTCCCTGGAAAAAGTCTTGACTGATTAAGCCAAACTGTGTAACATTTAAGGTCTTTGTAAGGCAGAGGCAGATTTGTGAAAAAGAAAGCTGTTTATCAGGGGCATCTGGTTTTTAACATGCATTATATAGTGATACTTTCCAGGAGATCTTTGCATGATGGAGCTACTGAAACCATTTAGAAACCATTTATTGGACTTTCTTGACTCATATTCTAATTACAGACTGGTGTACACTGTTCCGTTCTTGCAAACAAAGATTGCTGGAAAACTTTAATGAGTGAGTCCAGTGACAGAAGGAAATATTTCCAAAAATCATTAGGTCAATGTAGGCAATCTGTTTAAACACTATGTCGTGATTGTGTCACGCTACATGTGGATGCTAACAGCTGGTGAGGATTTACAGCAGCAAAGGGGATAAGGAGAGCACAGGTATAAGAGCAGCTGCACTCAAAGAAGAGGCTGCATTATAACAATATGACAGCTGTCAGCAGTGATATACCAAACACAGGATACAGCTTCCCTCTGCGTGCTAACACACATACCTGAAAGGCACATGTAGCACTGAGCTGGTGGGTTGTATGATCTAATCGAAGCTGAAATCTGTGCATTTATGCTTCTTGACCTCAGCACATAAAACAGACATAAAGAGGACAGAAAGGGAAAAAAGAGCAAAATAGAGAAGAGGAACTCTAGAGAGCACATTGAAGACAAAAGGCAACATGAGAACAAGTTCATGACACATGATTGATGGGGCATCCTAAATAAATGAGCATACTGGCCTTGGGCCATGACTTATCACTGTTTAATCCTTTCACCTGGCCTCAACAACTGTCTACACACACAACTTTACATACTAACTTGTGCACTGGTGATCCAGAAAAATCTATACCAACCCTTTGCATAAACCATAATGGATAATAGTTTTATAGTACCCCTGATTCCTCCATAGGGCTTCTTAATTTCCATGGTGATTTAGCATTGCTGCCACATGAACATACATTGCCCTCAGTGTGTGTGTGTGTTAATTACACAGAATTGTTCATGCACTGTCCAGGTCCTAAAAGGTCCTGTGTATGTGCGCACCACTCTCAACCCGCCAGCTTAGTTTACACAAGAAGGTCATTTTAATCAGGTGAATACCAGGCCGCCTAATCTGCGGGTCTTTGCCGGAGTATAAACAGAGGATATCCCCGGGCTCAGCCAGGATCACATACCTGGAGTCGTGGAAAAGTCATTTCTGGAACTGACCGGAGCAATCCAATAACCTTGTGCCCTCCTGCTGCCTTTTTCTCCCTCAAACTCTGCATCACATTCACCTCCGCTGCAAGCTCTCCTTCTCATGTCTCCCTCTTTCAGCCCATCTAGGCATCAAATTTACACCAATGTAGAGAAATGAAAGATGTCAGGAACAACATGCATGGTCACAGACATACTTAAAAATAGACCACACATGGTCATCGTCTTTGGTTTGTGTCATTTTCACTCTCTCCATTTTGGATAGAGTGAAAATGGCTCCATTCATTTGTCATCACAATCTCTTATCAAGCTCAAAATGATAAACAAGTCCTAATGCGTGCTGGTAGACGCGGGGTCACTGTTGGCCTCCATGCCTCAGTCTGCTACTCTTAGATTGTAATGTAAATGCAGGCAAGGACTAATCATAACAGTGCAACAATGTCTCATTTCATGAAACTATATTATATACACTATTTCAATAAATTACCTAGCTTTTGACACTCTGGCATGTGCTCAAACATGAGGGTTTTTAGCCTGAGGGAGATCAGGCCTTTTTCTTTGGTCTGGACATTAGTAGATAGACTGGTTCTTAATTAGGTTTGACAGGTTTAATCAAGAGCTAAAAAAAAACAAAAAAGTTGCATGAATGGTCTTTTGAAAGTGACGATAACTGCATCAGGAAAATAACCTCAAAATAGTGCTCTAATAACCTTCAGGAGAAGATGCCCGACAAAATATAATCAAGAAGGACAATGACTGAATTATTGTTGATTATTAATATGGTTTCAATACACCTCCCGCCCTTCTATAACTACTGCTATCTGGCACGCTGCCTCTCTTCCTGTGGGTGATAACATATCAATAATGTCCGACTCTTTATCACACAGGCACTCCAGTTAAGGTAGTGAGGCAGCCATGAAGTGGCGACCTTGTTATCACCGTCTGATTTGAGTTTAAGCAGGTATGTATGCATGTCTGTGTGTGTGAGAAAGAGAGAGAGAGAGAGCAGTAAATATGCATTCAAAGGCTTTACCTTTTGATAATATTAGTATCATTTCACAGTATTCATTATTTGGATTGTTTTGGATTCATTACAGAATGAACCTTTTTGGTTGGTAGAGGAACAGGAACAGAAATCAATGTCAGATCATCTGTTGCTGAGTGACATTTAACCACTTATTAGAAGTGGCTTTGAAACATAAACACTACAAGGCTAATAGACCAACAAAACGTGGCAGCAGTAGATGGTGCTTGCTGACTAGAGGGGAACTTCCTGTAATCAGTGAGCAGTAAATTGTTGTGGTTGTTTCTATTCTGGGTTTGCCTCTTATCCATGTGTGTCTATCAGTGCTGCGCTCTTCTGGAGGGGACTGGAGCCTTCGACAAACAGGGCTGCTCACTGAGCAGACAAGTGCTTTCCACGGTGTAAGAAAGCCAGTGTGTGTCTGTGCTGCTTTAGCACGTGTCCTGACAGGCATCCCAACCTTATAAAGGGACAGTGAGAGAAAGACATACACTACAGGCCAAAAGTTTGGAGGCAAAATTAAATTTATAAAAAAAAAAACAATCATAGTTTCATTGGTATTCTTTGCAACAAAATAAACATGATTATTATATAAAGAGTAATTTCTTTACTCGGTTGCTTCTTTCTCACCATTTCGGCGGTAGTTTGTGAGAGATTTGAACGCAGATTTTTTTTAACTTTTGCACTTTTGCATATCTTCTCGACCCTAAATCTAAGCCCTTCTTTTCTTTTTTGACATTCATTCAGCAATGGTCTGGTAACACCAATGTATTCCTGAAGTTAAATTGAGGAAAATGGTGCATATCAATGAAGGTAAAGCCTGATCATGCAGTAAATATATATACACAGAAGCCATTGTGAACAGAAACTTTGGAGTTGCTTCAATACTTTTGGCCCGTATTGTACTTTAGAGATAAAACAGACATTCTGAAATTCATTAATCTTAGCTAAAAGGAGTCAGTGAAAACATACCAGAAGTGGGTTTTGTGGGTTGCTGCTCATGCTTGGTGATCCACCAGTGAGAGTGTTTACGCATAAATGTGCGAGTGTGTGATGAGAAGTGGTGATTCAGACGTTCAAGTCTTTCTTCCAGATGTTGCGCTGAAGCTGACTGCTGTCTGAAGCTTCACAAGTACAGAGCAGTCACTGAGAGACCAGAACCAACCATTTTTCAAAGACTGAAACATCATGGTGTCTGACACACGCTTTATGTTTTGGCAGACCAGAAGATACACACTTGTCAGTCATAGCGACTTCCAAGCATTCCAGTTATCCTAAATGTGCACACACACACTTCATTCACACAATAGAGGCTCTGTGAGTCATGCTTACAGGAGAGGGGTCAAATAAAAGCTGTAGTGTCTACTATTAACACTCCCTTTGACTCATCTGTCCAGAGACACTTCACAATAACAACACATACTAGAGCTCTTACAGTGAGCGAGCCATGAATCAGTACAGACAGACGTCTGTACATCAGTAAAGTCAAAGATTTTCATGACATAAACCTCCACATACGCATATGAAGTGTCATGCTGAGATGGATTTTTGGTCAGATTTATTTTATTTTAAAAACGATAAATACCAAACTGTGTACTTTGATGGAACACTAGACAATTTTACGAAATAAATTAGAGATGCATGAATTAATGTGTCTGAAATAAGCAGAATAAACTAAACATTTTAGTGTCCATTTAAAGCAACAAGTTGAACTTTTGAAAATGAGCAATTGAACAAATCATTTTAAACAATTTCATCAAAATCCAGCCAGTGAAGATATACTGTGTGATGCATAGAGTGGGAGAAAAATACAGAGAGGGTCATATTAATCAAGAATAATTGCACAGATTTAGCATATAGACTGAGTATGAAAATGTGACTGCCAAAAATAAAAGTCACTGGAAAAGATGCTAACACTACATTTAAAAGAACTAAATGTATAACCACAGACTGATTCAGTTTCATTTTACAAAATTACTAAATCACATCAATCAGGCGCTGCCTGTTTTTCCAGCAATCAAAACTGGATTTGTGTACCGTTCTGCTCTAGTCCTGAGCTCGAGTTTAACAACCTCTGGAACACGATGAGAGGACACGTTTCTACGTCAATCCAATCTGAATTAATCTGCCAGCTGGGTCAGGCAGAGCGCTGCAGTGGGAAAGCTGTCCATCTGCTTAAAGCAACAGGAGTTTTATACGATTTCAAACCACAAAGCCAGGTGGTCCTGCAGCGATGGGGAAAGCACACACTGAGGAGACGCTGGAAAGAAACCTGGGATTAAAGGAAAAGGGTGCAATTTGGTGGGATAGATTAGATCAGAGGGATAAGGTGGTTGGATCAGGGCGAACAAAAGAAGGCAACAGAGAAAGAGGGAAATGACTAACAAGTGTCTGTTCTTGAGCTGCTTCGCTGTACTCTCAGCGGACCGCTGTTGCTGTAGGGAGCTGGAGTAACGGAGAGGTGGGGGGTTGTAAGGTTTGTCATGGAACACCTGCCTCCACTTAACCCCTCTCCCTCTCTTTCTGCTTGAGCTGCCTCTTTCAGCCATCTCCTCTTCTCCTACCCTGCCACCCCCCTCCTGCACCGTCATTCATGCACAGAGTATCTTACAAGCTCATGGGCCCAAGGCCTCTTCTTTTCCCAAACATGGGAGGGCCCCATAGCCTGAGCAGGGGCCTCACCAGTCAGCCACCCAGTCAGCCAGTGAGCTTCTTAAAACTCCAGTAAGCATTATCACCGATTCCAATGACATCTTGTAATGTGAAAGAATTGCTGGTACTTCTGAGCATCCAACTCTGGGGCTTTCAGCAGCCTTCGAGCTCATCATTCTGCTTCATAGTTCTGCATGTTTGTCTTCCAACAGAAGCTCAGACAAGGTAGTGGACTCAATCTGTGAAATGTAAAATGCCTAAGAGCTGAGGAAAAAGAAGAAAGTGGAACATCTAGCAATCAAAGAGAACCAGGTGAATAAAGCTTTGAGCTAAATCTTGAGAAAATACTCAGAGGTACACAAGTTGCTCTGGATCTGCCAGATATACACATAACACACCAGCAGTGTTAGTACTCTGGTCAGAAAAGGCTGTCATACTTTCACGTCATTTCCACAACTCTAAAGCAAGCCAGTATATTTTGACACTGATGACAGATTGTGTGTATTTTCCCACAATACAACCAACGTAGTGCTCCATCCAACTGGTGGTTATACCAATTAAAGAGCTGTGTTAGGTCAGGAGTTATTCATTTGACATTAAAGAGGACATGGGGTCCCCCTATTCAGACCCACCGCAGGCATCAACTCCACCTCTCTCCTCTTTTCACCCCATTTTCCATGCCTCATAAAAGACTTGCCCCTCGCCTCCCCACTTACCCTCCCTCTCTCTTTCACTCTCTTGTTTGCTCACTCTCCTTCCTTCACCCTCTCATTATTTTCCTCTTTGACTAACTACCTCTCCTAGACCCTTACTCCCTCATCTACTGCTGTACAGTCACAGATCACATGCTACAATACAATATTTGAATGCTTACCTATTACCATCTCCCTCTCCTCCTCGTTCCCTTTTCTTGTCTGGCTGCTGCCCTCTGTTCACCCTCTGCTGGCCTCTCCTCTTTTCTTTCCATTCATGGATGGTAACTAAAGACATAGATGGAAACTCAGCCTTTAGTCCTATATCTGTAGTGTCACTGTCCCTATTTCAGATGGTGGATGTGCTGCATATGGTCCTCTGCAAGGTACAAACTGGTGGTGAGCTGGAGAGGTCACTGGTCATCAACAGTATGTTATACAGTAGCTCTCCCAAAGCTATTTTACTCCAGTAAATGAATGAGAGACACAAAGATGCACTCAGTCTCTTCATTAATTTTTCTCTGTTTAAAAGGCATCACTGCCTGACAGCTTTAATGTTCTGTGAATCTCTCACTTCTTCCTTTTACAACAAAATAACACAGGCAAAATAGCAGAATGTAGACAACGATATGTGAGCGTGTAAATACGTGCTTGAGGACTAGATGAAAAATGAAGTCGTATAACAGCCATTTTCAGTTGCAAACTCTGTGAACCATCAGGGAGCGTTCAATGTGGTCAGCTGACAGCTCATTAGATGCAAACACTCCAAATAGGACAAGTGGTGATTTCTTAAATAGCACAATAGTTGCCTGTGTTTCCTGACCTTTTGGCGCCTCCTAAAATAGCCTTAGGTCACCTTCCTGCAAAAACTTTAGCATTGCAAGCCAAACTGAGGTAACAAGTTAAGTGAATTCCACAATTTAATAAAACAAGTGATGCTTAGGTCAAAGCTGTCACTGTGTTTAAACGGGAATAGATTTGGAGGATGTATCAAAAATAAATGATGGTCTGTGTGAAAGGGCTCTCTTTTATGGAGGCTAGTTAAAAGACAGGTCTGTCTGAAAGCTTGGCGGTCCAGTGGCACTGATGGGACTATAGGCCACGTGTACCGATCTGCATGGGCTCCTTCACAGATCCCATGAGGGACATTTTCTTTTCATTTTCCACACTCTACAGGGATGTCAGAGTGCCGGGTGAGTTAATGAAGAACTCTCCGAGGGCCAGTAGGCATTCACTGTCTTGTTTAGGGACACTTGAAGGGCGTGGGTGTTCACCAACACAGAACTCAGGCCTTGTGGTTAAACAGGGGCTTTCCTTGCTCACTACAGTACACCACCCTGAGGACTTATGATCCATGCTACTTGTAGATGGTTCAAATTTAATTCCTTAAAGGCAGTGCCATAGCAAAACACATCATATAGAGTAGAAGATCACAGCAGAGTTGTGGGCTTTGTGTGAAGGGTCAAATGACCAGAACCAAGAGATGAGGCTCAAACTTTGGGCTTATCCAGCAGCTATGTTATAACATTTACAATTAAAATATAATAGACTTTTTTGATGTTCTGCTGAGCCCAAAACACTAGAAGGAACTATGTTATCCTGCCATAGTACAGTTAAAAGAGAAACAATGAAGACGGTAAACTTCAGATGATTGTTGTATCACACAAATATAAAAAAGAATATTGCCAGAATGATGGAATCTGGCTTTTTTCAAATATTAATATGTCAATAAATAATTGATGTCTTATTTGGGTCTAATAATGAGATTAGGCTTGAGATTGACTACCAACACCTTGAATACATGAGTTTTGGGAACATATTGTGAGTAAAATATTGGTACAAGTTGTCTAAAGCATGTCAGTGGCTGCAGCTCTGTTTCCTTGTTTATCCAGTGCCCAGCTGGTGTGAAACCTGGAAATCCTGAAATGACGGGTTAAGAGTGTAAGGCGGTAAGCCTACTAAATCTCAGTTAAGAGCCATGCTTTGATAGACATGGTGCCTGAAATTACTTGGCTACGGTAGCCTTCTTCCTGTCTGGGCAAGAAAGAGAAGGAAGGAGATGAGGAAGCAAATGACAAAAAAAAGTGCCATGTAAGCAGAGGAAAAGGTGTAGACCGAACAAAAGGCAGCTCTCACTGTTAGCCATGGAGAGACTGAAGGGTGCAGATTGCTGTTGAAGGAGGCTCCCATTTCTGTATGTCAGTGCTGAATGGTACGGTCGAGGCCGCAGACAGAAAACTGATAACGTATCATGACTTTTTTTTTCATGTGGGAACGCAGGCAGAGCAACTTCTGCATCTTCTGTATATTAACTCATTGAGTACCAGTCGTTTTTTTAAAACATAAAGTGCCTTGTGCCAGTGTTTGTTGCCCATTTTGAGTCATATTTCAAGACCCACAGAATATTTTGTACCATGTCTTTGAAAACACTGAACAGCTCAAATGAAAGAAGAAACTCCATTGCAAAATCTTTTTGTCCAGAATCCGTCTATTTTGCCCTCTAATCCCGATCGTCTCCACTTCCTGCTTTGATCTCTGTGGCGTATACCATCTCTTTATACTCCGACTACATCTCCCAGAAGCCTCAAAATTACTCGCAGACTGCGGGAGACCGCAATCTGCGACCCGCTGCCGAAAAACACTTTGATGTATAAATATGTCCATGGCACTCAAGCGTGGGATATTAAATGATGTAAAAAATATGTCAATGAGTTGAGTCATGCTTGTTTTGTGGGAATAACTTCCTTAAACATTAAATTTAACACGAGATAGGACCATCTTTTATTCCGCCTCATGCAGCCAAGAAAACGTCTTATTAGTCAAGGTCGTCATTAATCTATAATGTAAAATGTACACAGATTTATATGACTGTTAGTGTTTGAGCTATAGCTGGCAATGAGTCTGCTTTGTTTACTTTGCCCTCCAAGTCTTTCATCTTGTTGATTTTTGCCTCCCTTTTCTTCCCCTCACCTTTTTTTTCCCTCTCCTGTGTTTCTAGCTGTGCCGTATAGTTTATGATTTGCTGATAGAGGCAGCAGGAAAGAGGCCTGGAAGGGTAGTCTGAGACAAAAGCTGCTTTCCAGCTCTCAGGGCTGAAACCTCCCAGCTCTGCTCTCTTCAGATAGCCCAAGTATGCCGGCTGGGGTCTGGGTTAGTGGTGAATGGTGAAAGAGGTGGACGCGGCTCCTGGCCTCCTCTTCCCATAGCAGCCGAGGTGAAAATGACTTTACCATGTGAAGAGGTTGCGGTCGCTGCCGCTGTGTATGTAGCCCTACCAAACTGTCCTTCATGTCTTGTCTTAATCTGAATCCTGAGGTTATGCTAGGACACAAGTAAGAGCATGCATATTCTGATAGGGGTTATAAGCAGTAGATGCCCAATGTGTGTGTGCGTTTATTTGCAGTGGTGTAGTTTACGTGATATGCAGGTATAGGCCATATATACCCACTAGAAAACGCCTGAATTACCGTATTACCACTAAAAATGTGCAACGATACGTAACAGCATTGACTTAGTGATTGGCAGAGATGGCAGGATGCCTCAAGAGTCAGGGACTTAAAAAAGAAAAGAAAAAAGCTCAGACAGGAGAAAAAAGCAAAGGGTTGACAGTCTGTCACCCAGTTCTTTCATAGGCAAGGTGGGTCTGTTAAGGCCACTTCATACTCGGGCAGACTGTCAGCAGTGTGGTATCCGTGCGGACTGTCTCCTCCGCCCAGAGCTTTCATAGTCGAGCGTACAGCTGCGCACTAATTTTCCTGTGATATTGCCGTGAATCAGACGATCAGTGTCACGTTTAATGCAGGTCGGTGTTACGTCTGCGCGGATGTAAAATTTGAGCTTTGCACGCACGGACCTCCGCAGAGTCTGTTCCGCATCCGTTCTGCCCGAATATGAACTGGCCTTTAGTGGTTCGTGTGATGGAAAGTTTTGGAACATTAGCCTGTTAGCTATTCCTATCTTTGTCCATAGTTTACAAGCTAGCTCACTTTTCTCCCCATTTTAGCTCATATTTCTAAAGAAAACTCTGGATTTATTCATTCAGTGCTTCCCTGTCATGTTGTTCTTTTCATAAATATTTGGATTATAGTCAAAAAATATCACTAAAATACATAGTTTTATGGAAAACAGGATCAAAATTTGCATAGTTTATGCAACCACACATGGGGTCGGAGTATACCCATTAGAATAAACCAGACAGTGTTTGTGTGTGTGTGTGTGTGTGTGTGTGTGTGAGAGTGTGTGTATCTTCATGTTTTGTGGAGAACAATGTGAAAAAGGGCAAGTTTGCGGAAACAGAAAGTGCGAGAGAGAAAACGAGTAACTTCGACAGCTCCACACCAGGTGAGTTCTCCTGAGGGCAGCTGGGAGTATTTTTCCCCTCATTTAGCAGTTCATGAAAAAACCACAAGCTGCCAGATGTGACAGAGGGCATGCACCCTGCTCACACACTGTAAACACACACACAAACACACGCACACACACACACACACACAGACACACACACACACAGGAAACTCAATCTATTCTGATGTGAACATGTGTGTGTTGCACTGATTTACTGTATTCCAGTATAAGTCCGAGGCAGAGTTCCATCAGGGGGAATATCTGTCTCATTAAAATGAATGTCAGATGAAGTAAACGGAGGGTGAAGACATCAAAGAGGTCTGCAGGGAGCTCAAGAAATCTGGGTTTAAACCCACTACAAACCCATTCATGTCAGGAATTTGATCATGAACCCGTCCCAATAGCCTAGAAAAGTTGAAATAGTTTTAATACATTCTTTAGCATTTTGAGATAAGCTCTATTTCATTTCTTTATGGATTTTATTATCAAAATCAAGGTATATTAGCTACAAATATGCATTTTAAGTCCCAACAAACATTGACGATGCTTTCTCCGATGTCTTTATGTTGTGACATTGTGTACCTATGGCTCACTGCTGACCTACATTCCCCTTTGTTATTCCTCACATATCAGCACAGTGTAAAACCGCTGGCTGCTAATTGCTTTCACATTACAGAGCAGCTGGGTGATCTTGGTGGCTTTCCAAGACCACCAACACTGGGACATGGGGTGCGCATAGTAATGCACTGGCTGCATTACTGTATAAGCCCAGACTGAGGGCAAACACGAAAACACTTCTCTGCTATTGTCTGGGACCATCCTAACTACTGTTTTTTTCTTGAAGTTTTATTACTGTCGAACCAAGGGAAGCATGGTTTTCACATTAAAAGTAAAGAGGCTTCGCTGCACACTTCTGGAGAGATCTTGTGGAAACCACTGAGTGATGTAACTCATTCAGCAAGCAGAGGAGTGGCTTCCTAAACACACTACAACAAGCACGCAGTACACGCATTAGCAATGGGTTATTTGTGCCAATTAAACATGGAGAGCAGCAGGCAAGAAAGTAGTCCTGCCCTTGTTAACCCTACAGGTCTACCAGCTAACATCATATTACACAACAGGAGAAAAATGCTTCACTACCATGCATGTGCAATACTTTCATATACATCGTTTCTCTATTAATGTGCAATACCACTGTTATTTACCTGTTATTTATTCATCTCCATACCATTTACACCAGTCGGTCCACTGCGTTCACTTATGTTGTATATAAGATGTCTTAGCTTTTCCACTAGGATGTTTTTCTACAGAAGTTCATATCAGTATTTTTTATATAAACCTTTCAATGCTGCACTATTCACTTTGCTGCTGTAACAATGCAAATTTCCTCCCTTGTGGGACTAATAAAGGATGACTTTATCTTATCTCAATAAAACTGTCACTAAAAATAGAAACCAAAGACAAATGATAAAACCCTTAAGAGGAAATTTCTAGAGAAGATAAGAGATTTGGTGTTCCTGAATAGGATGTTTGTGCTTTATTTCCCTACTTTAAATATTTAACATTACACAGTCACCCAATATCACCACCACTACAGATTCATTGATTTTATTACTCATTTCCATGTTTTCCACTTGTTGTCCAACATGCTACAGTATGCTGAGTTTCCACATTTTTTCTTATTAACCACCACAAGCAAAACTAGCCTAGAAGTAGGACATAAACAATAAATAAATGTTCCCTATGATGTCACTTTAATGTTCTTTGGACACAGTCTGATCACTTGACCCTCAAAAGAACACCCTATGACAGAAAGTGAATGGTAGCAGCTATATTTAGCCCTTAAAAAAACAGATCTTTGCTTGGAAATTTTTACTTTTAGGGAGACAAATATTTGTCCAAACAACAAAGATCATGACAAAGGACAATGTCCACTCCTGCTCAGTGCTGTCATGGGTAGAGGTTAATCTAGCCGAATGGCTGGAGTTATATCAACGTTAAATTAAAGAGTAAATGGACAAACAAAGCCTGGAGTGCAAAGTGAGGGCAGTGGGAGACAATGGGACACTGCTGTCTAGTCATGGACACACTGACAATTAAAGAAGTAACAATAACAGAGAGTCAGAACAGAACATGCTCCAGGATATATCTAGAATAAGTGGAATATAAACACTTTACATAAGGAACTCTCGACTCTGGATAAAGTTCACTGAGGATGAGAAGAAAGGAGGAGATGGACAGGAGATAAAGACAGAGCGGGAGAAAAAAAGCAAAAGGGGGAAGACAAACGCTGCCAAACTCTACCACAAGTCCCTGCTGTGAGCTGACAGTAGTCCAAACTGTTGAACAGAACCAGCAGGGGAAACCATTGTTTGAAGTCCCACTCAAACAGTCATGAATCACAGCGATCTGTCTCGCTCCGAATTATCAGCAACGGCCCATTTCAAATCAGCGCTTCAACAGAGCATGTCAGGAATAATAAGCCACAGTGCCCAACGCAGGGTTTTTTTCTCCTCTTTTTTAAATTTCACTGCAGCAGGACCTCTCAGGCTGCACATATACATGCACGGGCCCCGGCCTTGTTGCAAAACATCATTACACAATGCATGCAACAGTGTAAACAGTTGTTCGTCTCAATGAAATGCTCAGTAAATATTCGATCTGAGCGCGGTGGAACTGTGGCTACATGTGGAAAGACGCCTGACGCCGTGCCATCTCTCCTTTAGTCCAATCATGGCTGTAACGACATGACAGCTTTTATGTTCCAATAAAGATTACTACGGGACAGCGAAATGCTGACGTTACAAAATATCACGGCATTGCTCAACATTTCCAAATTGAATTATAATATTAAAAAAATGCTGCTATGTTGCAAGCACAAGTGTTGACGTGACATGAGATTAAAATACTGTAAAAGTACTCGTCGTATTTTAGTATGACGGGTTTAACAGTGTACAAAAATCAGCTGGTTGGATGAAATAGTGAGGGAGACTGAGAGCTGAGAGGTAATGAGCTCTTGTGGGCAAAGCTTAGGCAGCCACGCAGAGGTTAAGCAAACAGGCAGTGGGATCACGCGGGCCTAAGCCTCTTATTTAGGCCCCTCTGAGGAGAAGATCATTGACTTCTGATAGCGGGATGAAGGTCAGGAGTTGTCAAAGATAGAGGAGAGGGCCCACCGGTCCTTTACTAGAGAGAGTGCCTGTTTATTTCTATTTCTGTGTTATCTTTAATGACAAATGTCAACTTTCTGATTGATATAACTTGCTGAGAGTACATTTAAGCCCGCTGTCAGTCAAACACCTCTATGAAAATATTTTCCCGTCTCAGTATCGTTCCTAGCGCTCTAGCTTTCTCTTAGTTGAGCCGGACCCATCTGAGCCCTCACTCACAGCCACCGACTATCAATCTTTTCACCCTGTTCTGAAAAAGTACTACTTTAACTCCATGAGCCCTCTTCCTCTTTCCCTCCCCAGGTCCCCCTCTCCTGCTGGGAGTCACAGGGCAATGCAGATTCATTTCCTGTCCTGCTGAAATCAATGCTGTCTGAGAGATGGAGGGGAGCTGGGAGAGAGAGACAGATAGCCGAGATAGGAAAACAAGAGTGAGGTGTGAGAGGACTGTTGGCATGCAGGACACAACCGCACTAGTAAGTAAACTTCAACTGGACTTGCTTCCAAGTTGCTGTCAACTTTGATAAACATCTACCGGGAAATTAAATAACTGTTCAAAGTGGAAATATGAAAAACAGGGGGGCTGTTTTAACGGGTAAACCCAATTTTCCCCTCAACACTTCCCATAGTTTTTTGTATTCGCCTCAGAGAAGGACAGATTCAGCAGAGGAGCATCCCACAAACAAATGTATGAATTCCTGGGCGGGAGCGTAGTTGACGAGATTCCTTTCCGCCCGCTCCGGGTTAAACGCAGTTTCCCTACATGAGTTTAAGTCTTTGAGTGAATGAGACAGTGATGAAGAAGATGGCATAAATTCTCTTCCAGTCACACAAAGACAGATTCCTGCCCTATGACTATTCCACACCCTCCTATTATCATTCCTGCACATTTCACCACAAAAACCCACATCTGCTCAGACGTCAAACGCGGGACTCCTCAGTGATTCAAACCAAATCTGGACTGTCAGTAGCACAAAACGTCTCACCGTGTTCTTCCATCCTGCTATTCTTTTCACTTGTTAGTGGAGATCAGGACAGTTGAACTGTACAGAAGTCAATAACCTTGCCTTTGAAAGAAGCTGCCGTATGGGGAGGCCATCAAGACAAAATGGATTTAAGAGGCGAACAGTGACTCTGTGAGTATGCCAACAGCTTTTCTCCAAGACTGAGGAAAGCTTTGAGGATTTGCCAGAACGTTGGGTGTCGAGACTACCATGCTCACAGCTTTAGTTCCTGAAATAAAACAAAAATGAGATGGGATTCTGGTGGAAATTTGACAGAGGGAAGTGAATGAAGCAACTACCACCAAGTGTCCTTGTGCCCATGATAAAGTCTGATTAATGAGATAATCTGTGACCACGTTTAATGTCACACGAATGCTAGGATTTCTCAGTTGGTGCTGAATTAGGCAGATGGCTAGCCAGCAGTGGTTTGCTGGATGGGCATTTAACTCACAGCGCTTCAGAATTACAGCCAGTGAGACCTTTAAATCCAGATTCCTCGGTCAGTGTGGTGAACACAAGATTAGAATGGATAGAAAGGGAATTTCCATTTAAGTCAAATCTCTTATGGTCTTTTGTGCTTTTTCTTCTATTTGTGCAAAGTCACTGTTTTATTTATGGTCTCAGTTTTTGTCCCCGAACATTATCGTCGTGATTTACAGCCATGCTGGACATTCAAAGGGACATTGTTTTCAGCGACCACGCTGCTTGAACGAGGACTAGTTGTGAGTGTAGGATTAAAGGGAGTACTTCGGTGAAAGTTTGAGATCCTCTCAACAGCAGGACCGAGCCACCACTCGTCAAGTCTTTTGTGTGTGGATGAAGCGGCTGGGTAAACACTAGCTGCTGGTTGAGAGGGAGCTCGCTAAGAGAACAATGTCACAAAGACTTTGGTTAAACAAACACACTAAGGCCATGTGCACACTCATGCAGATACATTTGAAAACACAGTTTAAGAGCATGTCAACACTAAGCCAGCCTCATACAAAAAGGCATCATTTCTCTTCTGTCCGCACCAGTTTTTCACACCAAAAACGATCATTTTTCTCTGAATTCCTGTACAGACGACCACACTGTATAGTTGTGGTTGAGCTATATTCATGTTTATGCTGTAAGAACTTTATGTAGTCATGTGATCAGTGTAGCAGTGTATTGAAAACAATTTAAATTGATTGCAAAGAAAAATCATACCCTGATTTGATTTTTTTTTCTGTTTCATTTTTGCTTAAATATACATATATACATACATAAACCTGGACCTGAGTGCCAAAGTCATATATTCATGAAATGAATCACAGAAGAATCAAGCAGCCCTCTTGATAAGTCGGGCTGGGTATCGTTCCAAAGTTTTTCATACGATTTTCATACACCTTGATACCTTTTGTTTCCATTTTAGTCGATACTAGGACAATACTTTTTTTCAATACCTCAGTAAACTGTTTTGTGTAATTTAAGCTTTAATTATGGTTATCAACAATATTGATGTATTATTATTATTATTATTATTATTATCATCAACTCAATAAGTTATTTTTAACAATGACAATGGTCTGATGATGATCAGTCACAGGCTGCTACCAGTTCCTCTTTAGGACCCTGGGGAGTGAGAGTTTACCTTATGGTGTGTTCACTGGAAGTCGGAACTTGGATTTCAGATTATCGTAACCTCTAAGTTTAGTGCTCCCAGCACTTCCAGCCTACAAAACATGTAGCTACTTCTTATGTCAGTAGCAAATAGCATGAATTCTATGTCAGGTTGGTGAGATTAATCTGACTTTCTGAGGTGGGGATTCAACCTCACGGGAGCTTGGAGCTTGGAAATTCTGACATTTGTGTACAACTGAATGCAACATGAGTCAAAAACACAAACGCTGAGGTCCCAATGCTGCTGCAGTGACATTAATGTGCTGTTTTAGCGGCGATGTTTGTCGCCTTATGCTGGTAAAGTGGGGGGACGGATTAGTGTCACTACCAATCTGAAAGGAACATGTCCCCCCGTCCCTAGAGACATCTGAGAGCATGGTTCACAGACATTTGGGTATCGGAATTTGGCACTGAAATATAATTTTTTTTGACACCTGACAGGATCAGAGCTTTTCAGTCGGTGCTACAAAAGTATCAAAGTTTGGTACCCAACCCTATTAATAAGACTATATTTACATACAGTACATGTACAGTACACTTTTCATGAGGTGATAATCGACATGAGACGTGACCTTTAATCAAAACATACTCATGAAATATCTGAACTTGAAATATCCCACTGAAAACAATGAGAGAGAAAAAGGCACAAACTCAGCAGATCCCTAAATCTGTTTGGTGGTTTGTTAAACCAGCAGCTTTGAACTAAAACCCATTTATAGGAACTAATCCTCAAAAGACAGAATTCCTCAACTTCAGGCTACAACAGGATTAGAGTTTCTGTTGCTACTGATTGTAATTACAAAGCAATAAAAGCCGACCAACAAACAGCTAAACACACTTCTCTCTGTGTGTTACACATACAAAACTTCCTGAATGACTAAATGAGTGGGAGAACCACAAATCAATCCTGAGCCCCGAAAGCAAATCCAACACTTTGCACATGCACATTCAAAGGGGTTCAGTTAATTCAAAGTGAACACAAATCATTCGATGCCCCGTAAAATTCAATTTCCTGCAGTCCAAACATCTCTGGTTTAATAATTCCATGTGCACATCGACATTTGTATTCTAAGCATTTTCCACATTACACACAGTACTACAGGAGTGATCTGCTATTTACATTATTTCTGTGTGTAGGCTTGAGGCATGAAAATAGAAAGAAAGAAACGTAGAAAAGATTTGAATTATAGCACTGCCAAGAGTCACTATGAAATCACACGACTGTGTGTGATGATGCAGAGTGTTAGAAGTTTCAACAAAAGCCTGAGTGGAGATGATGGTCCAATGGTTTCATAGCAGCACGTGGGCGAAAGAGCAGACGTGGAGATAGAGACACGCCAATTAAACATCCGTCTCATAATCAGCACATGGTAGTGATGAATGAACCAAAATGTCCCTGCACCAGCTTACATCACAAAAGAAGTATTTTACCCAAGTCGAAGATGCTACGTAGTGACAGACCATTACCGAAGGACTGTAAGAGCCGTTAACGATCGTGTCTCTAAAGAGAGCAGGAGCTGGTGTGGAGCCATCCCGCTCTCATTTATTGTTGAGTAAACACACAAAGTAAAGCCAAGAGCAGCATGTCAGTCAGCCAGGCCAGAAGAGCCAGGCGGAGGAGCCATTCGACGTCCAGAATGAGCTGTACAGTACAGACAGAGAGGGAAAAAGACAACGTGTGTGTGTGTGTGTGTGTGTGTGTGTGTGAGACAAAATGCAGCCAAGAAAGTCAGAAAGAGCGCAAAACAAACCATCGCCAGCATTTGTCTCATGCCAGTCAGATAAGAGGAGTGCCAAGGAGGTTTGATGTCATGCTGACGGTGGTGGGGTGAAGCAGAGGTTGACTGTTCTCCGATCCCAGCAGGGAGAAAGTAGATCTGTGAGAACATACTTGGAGGGATGATTTTCGAAATAACTTTTCTAAAGAACACAGATCATATGTATCCATAGATGTGCTTGATTATAATATGTTTAAAATGTTATATCCTCTTCTCTTTCACACAGAGAATAGTCGCAGGACACAACATAAGCAAAGTACCCTAGATTTCATACAGGCAGAAATGTGACAACAGCACATCTTTGGGGAAAATAAATTCTAATATTTTTGGCAGAGAAGCCCATAAAGTTGGTGCATTTAATACCTTGAAGGGAGCGTGGTGTTGTATAAAGACCTAATTGTGGGTGGACGGAGATCTGGCCGTCTCCTTGCAGCGATGGTTTCTGAAGTCCTTAATGCAATGCAAACAGGGCTTAAAAAGATTTACTCCGACACATACGAGGGAATTTAAAAAGCCATGTTTCATCCCACCCCCTATTAAATGAAATGTAGCATGATCTCTACATATTAATCCCAGGCAAGGCTAGCTCAGAGGACGCTAGCAGAGAGTAGTAATTTGATAAAACTGCAATGAAGAGTGGTTCTGATGAAATTTAGAGCTCTTTAAGCCACTGCTATTCCCCACAGTCCTCAACATTAAACCGTGCCAAGTCCATATAGGAAATTGATGCAGTACGTGTGGCTTATTCCATTAGACTCATTAAAGTGTCACTTTGTCATCAGCACACTCTCGCGCTCACAGCTTGCCTTACAACTGCAGCAAAGGACTCATTGTATTGCGTGCGCAAAGTGCAGCGGAGAACATTTTTTACATGGCGGGCGTAATTTGTCTTCCAGACAGCAGTCGAAAGACATCAACATAGAAAGTATTGAAAAAAAACGTATAAAAAGCTGTGTAATTTGTAGTCTGACATACAGACCAGAGGCAAATATGATTTTAGTCTATTAATGTACCATGTACTTTAAACAAAAATAAATGCTACCTTGCTGGAGTTGATATACCAACTCAGTCCAGACTACACCTCTGTTAAAACCATTCAAGTGCCACACTGTCCTGTACACACTGAAAACCTGAACCAGTGCTCCTTTTGTTAATCCGGCGCAGAATTTCCCTGAACCCTGCCGAGGTTTTTCTCTCTTTAACAGACTGACCTCCTGTGCAGACAGTAAACTGCAGGAAAAGGGTTTTCATGCTTGGCTGCTGTTTGTAGTGGCAGAAACTTTATCAAACGCCTCCGACGAGGATCTGAGCGAACTGCGCTTACACTTTGATTAAACTCTGCCTCTTTGAGGAACTCTAGCCACTAAAAAAAACAACGCAAACGCAGGAAATTTACACTTCTTACTATTCACAGAAATGCTTTTGCCTGACTTGGCAGAGAGTAGAAATAGCTCCAAAAAAAGAGAAAACCTAAATCAGACTCCTTCCAAAATTCCTCTGTCAACCAAGCATTGACGACATATTATCAGGACATTCCAGCCTGCAACTCAATGGAAAACAACTGTACCATTTACTGGCATCCAGCGTCATGAGGAAACGTCATATCTTGTGAATTATGTAGAAATCAATGAGGTAATCCTGCTGAGGAAATAACAACCATTTTAAGAGAGTGATGAGAAAATCTACACAGGTCAGAAAAAAAGCACTAAACATCAGTTTTTGTTTTTTTTATTTTTGAATCATTTAAAGCAAATCGCCCGCTGGCTGTACATTAGTTAAACAATTAGCGCACAGTATTCACCAAACAGTTCGCCCTATGGCAACGCCGAGGCACACAGAGCCTTGGCAAACACATGTGCTCAATAAAGAGTGGGAAGTCGGTAATTGCCTGAGCACGACGTGGTTTACACACCAACGTTTTAAATCAGTGACATAAAACAGAGTCGGAGTGTATGATTTATGGCCGTGTCCTGATTAAATTAATGTCCACGACTTTCTTCCCATTTCACACGCTCAAAATGGAGTCGAACTGTCTGAAAAAAGAAAAGCAAAAGACCATACATCTGTTTCACACATACAGTTCCTGCCACATTCTTCGGTGTCTGCCAAAAGCTTTTAGGGATGCACACCACTTGATGCCTGAGTTAGCGTTAAGAGTGTGCTCTGTGCAGAGTGGGAGTTTTAAACGCAGCAGAGTCATCTATCTGAAAGAGTTCTAGCAATCACTGGTTTTCCAGGACACAATACTGATAAACACAATAACGGCACGCGTAAAGGATAAATTACAGCAATCACTAGAGGGATAGGAAAATTTGCATTCACTTCACAGGGATGTGTAAAGAACAACAAACAAAAGAACCAACATTAACTTACACACCTGACCTACTACCTTAAAATGAGTCAAGGAAAATGCCAGAAGACATATATACCAGTGCTGATAGACTAATCTCAGTAGCAAGACAAGCTCTTACACACTCAGTCTGCAGGACCGAGGATTTCTTTCCAGGGATGAAGTGCCTTTAGTGTCAACACTGTCCTGCTGAAAACTGCTGCACTGAGGCAGTTCCACCCAACATGATTTATAGCCTCCCTGAGTGTTATTAAAAGGCTAAATGCAACTCTAAACACATTTCACATCACCGCTGCCCTGCACAGGACCTTTTTATGTTTAGAGGTGAACGTCCCATGTTCACAAACGTTTACACAGTTTATATAGTTGGAAAATATTGCCGTCAATTTATTTTTACGAACGTGTCACAGATTATTACTTTGGAGCAAAAGGGCAGGGCCTGAAAAGTGTAATGATAGTGACTATTTTAAAGAAAGATGCTGCATCTCTCTTATGTTTAAAGAAAAGGTGCATTTACTACCGCCGTGGTAATCGGATTGTTCCCCCTCTTTCACCAGAAAGTGCTGCAAATCTGGGTTCAATTTCAGGTTAATTGAGTAAGGATAAATCCAGTTTGCAACCTGGCACAGACTGACTGGAAATAATAAAAAAAAACCTCTGTGTGGGTTTTTCAGTTTTTCCCAATTAATGTGCAAATGCATGGAAGAAATCTCCAAAGGAAGGAAGATTTACAAGTGAAGTAATGCCTATAAGAATAAAATCTCTCGATCTTTTCCACCCAGTTCCATCCTTGCTTACATTAGCACCTAGAAGGCTGATAGTGATGCTCAGTACAAACCCATTATCCAGGTTCCTCATCACTTACTGTACATTAATCAGATCCAGTTGATCGAGTGCACACAGTTGCTCAAAAATACACACTGTAACTGTACCATAGATGCAAACTGTTTGTTTATACATCCTTTGTCAAGTCTGCCATGGAAACAGATTCCCTCGCTGTTTCCAGGGGAAGCCATGATTGCTCCTAGAAATGCTGACATTTGAACAACAGAGACAGACCAGTGACCTTTGACCTCTTGACTGGAAGCTTACAGACTGACCAGTAAACCAAAGAGCAGCAAATAAACACAGACGGTCAACGGCAAGTCATGATAGTGGATGCAACAGAAGTACAAGTACTGGGTGTTGTTTTCTTGTCCATAACCATTAAAGCTGCATGACGCTATGATTATTCGGATGTGCAGAAAAAGTGTCAGTCATTATGCAGCGAGACAGTGGTTGAAACTTTTCAGTCGTTCTCTGGTTTCCAGCAGTAGGAAGGAGTGCAAAAGCTTCATTAAAAACTGTATCAGCAAATGAAATGTAATTTTCAGGGGACATTTTGCCTCTAAACTGTGGGAAGTTATTTCCACTTGCCTATTTCCAGATACAAAGTAGGGACTTGGCACTCCATATTCAATTGTGAAAGTCCATTTGAAGACGTTATAGCTAACTCATCCAGTTAAGTAATGTGGATTAACATTCCTCCCTGCCTCAGAGCAAAGGGAGGCAGAGAGATATGGAGAAGAAGGGATGGCAAGAAAGAGCCCTGGCAGATAGATTTACTCTGGAAGCACACTATTCTGTACACCTCATTGTAAATAACAGCCAAAAGCATTTAGGGAGGACAGAGATAATCCAAACAAACCCCAAAATACTATCCGGAGACAATCCATCACTACCCATCAGGGAGGGGAGGATTGTTTTATACTGGCTATACACTCAGAGGCAAGAGAGAGAAAAAAGTCAACCGCTTTCCACATAAACAATTCAAATTTCATTCAAACTGAATTCAATCATACTTATATTAGTCAACCAACAGTCAGTTACATAACCCATCAGACCACCCTTTCTTTAAGATGATAATACCACACAATAAGCCATGTAAAGGCAATGTAAATATTATTCCTAAGATTGTTCAACAAGCTATTTATTTTTCACCAGACCTGAACAGACAATTCATGTTTTTAAGGAGAAATTTGGGCATTTTTGTTCCCACAGACCAGACTATGTTTCTGAAACAGACACTACTATCTCAGATCTCACCATCAGTAAATGCTAAGTGTTTGTATTTTAATTAAATTGCAATGCTTCTCTTATCTTTAAATGACCCTAAATAAGTGAGGGGGTGATTTGGGGGCACAATGGCCCCCCAGCTGCCTCGTTAAGAGCCCCCCTATTGTCTGGAGTCAAGTGCTCCCCGTGCAGAGGCTTCAGAATGACAATAGGACGATAATGTAAAAAACACAGATGATTAACATGAGAGGAGAGGCTGAATGATGGCGAACAGCTCTGCTTTACGCAGCAGATGGAGGACATTTCTGACTGCATGAGTGAAATAAGAGAAAACAAGAGCGCTCTTAAAAATACAGGAGCCTAATGATGGATGACTTAAACTGCATTTAAAGTGCAATAAAGTCACTCCAGAGCCAGAGCAGCCATGCTTGACATTTAACATCGCTGATTTCACGCGTGTTGGGATGAACCGCAGATTAAGTGAAGCCAGCAGAGGACAGGGGGGGAAACACGGGAGTGATTACCCAGACAAGGGAAGAGGTGTGGGGACTCACCAGACGCGCTCAGGTCCAGGACTGTTTGGAGGAGCAGGACGATCCAGAGAGCGCAGGCAGGACATCTCCACAGACGCTGGCAAGTCGGATACATCCCTACGGCAGTGTGTTAAACCTTCGTCCGCTTTTCACATCCACTAAACTCACAATTGAATTTCGTGCCACTCCAAAAAAAATAATAGTGCGCCTTGATAACTTGTGCACTGTTTTCCACCGCTCTTTCAAAGCGCACCGAAACCTTCTCGGTTGAAAAAATAAGTGTCTGAGAAGAAAAGTGCCTCTGTCTCTTTCCTCTTTGCTCTCTCCTCTTTCCGTCCAGCACGCTTTCCCCTCTCTGTCTCTGTCTTCAACTGAGCGCAATCCTTCCTCCAAACTTCACTGGAGCCACAGCAGCCACATGGCTCTGATTAGCCACGTGTCGCCACCATGTGTCCACTGCAGGAACTGTCACTGAGCAGACAGACATTTAAACTCAACATGTAGACTATATTGCCAAAAGTATTCGCTCATCTGCCTTGACTCGCATATGAAATAAAGTGACATCCCATTCCTGATCCATAGGGTTCAGTATGACGTCGGTCCACCCTTTGCAGCTATAACAGCTTCAACTCTTCTAGGAAGGCTGTCCACAAGGTTTAGGAGTGTGTTTATGGGAATTTTTGCCCATTCTTCCAGAAGTGTATTTGTGAGGTCACACACTGATGTTGGACGAGAAGGCCTGGCTCTCAGTCTCCGCTCCAATTCATCCCAAAGGTGTTCTATCGGGTTGAGGTCAGGGCTCTGTGCAGGCCAGTCCAGTTCATCCACACCAGACTCTGTCATCCATGTCTTTATGGACATTGCTTTGAGCACTGGTGCACAGTCATGTTGGAAGAGGAAGGGGCCAGTTCCAAACTGTTCCCGCAAAGTTGGGGAGCATGGAATTGTCCAAAATGTCTGAAGCATTCAGAGTTCCTTTCACTGGAACTAAGGGGCCAAGCCCAGCTCCTGAAAAAAAAATGTCTGTTATTTGAGAAATGGTCAAGTTTGTGTCATTTACTGGCTGCATTTCGGTGCCCCCTTCACTCCTGTTAAATGGATATCATCAAATCCAAAATCTGCAGAAATACTCCAAAAGACTCCAGAGTGAAATAGGTTAGTAAATGGTAGTATTTTATTCCAGAAATAAGGTATAATTTGTGTTAAAAAAAAAAAAAAAACAGCACTTCCCCTTGAATAAGGAATGGCTGCACATCACACATTGCATGAGTATATGACTATAAAACAGTTTGAAGAATTAATATTTTGTTTTGCAGCTGGGATTTGGGGATATGCTCTTGACACCATGATAAAATTAGGGAGTGTATCTTTAAAATGAAGTAAGCTAGAGAAAGGGTCTCAGTCCCCTGCAGGCTGAAGGGCACTGAGCCACTTTGTTCAGGCTGTCTGTGGTACACATGATTTACGAGGCCCAGTATTTACAAGGAGGAAAAAATCCCCAATGAAAAGAAATATGCCAATGATGAATTCAGGGGGATGTGAATAGTGAATTCAGCATGGACTAGCACATGTACTTTATTAAAATCATATTTCTGAGAATATTCCTGTGCAGCATTTTATCATAAAAATGCTTTTCTTGAGAGGACTGTCAGAAAATGATCCCTGTACGTTTTGCCACGTGTAACTTGATATTGAAACCATGTCATGTCACCACATTGTACTACTGTACTGCTACCTGTGACAGCTTGACCCACACATATAAAAGATGAATTATTAGACAACTGTTAATGGAGCTGAAGTTTTTTTTTCCTTGAATATCTGTTAATCATCCATCTGGGCATGGTTAGATGATCACACGTTGTGACTTTAGAAACCTTTTTATAATAACTAGAAGTATCCTGCTGCCATATTAAAACCATATCCAAAGGTTTAACTCCGTGAACTTCATTTTGTTTCCATCCATGCATCACAAAAGACATGAACAAAGACAGACAGAGGAAGGAAGGAAAGGAAAGGAAAGGAAAGCAAATTAAAGGAGTGTGAAGAGAGGAGAATAAGGCTCATTGTGTCTGGAACAATCACGTCTGCAGATATGTTAACTGCATCTACAACACACACACCTTTGGGCAATTATTAATTCCAGAGTCTTACAGTATTATTAACCCACCTCACCTTCTCCTCTGTAACTCCACACCTTGTTTCATTTTACTGCGCTCACTTCTGGATTTTGACACGTACTTTGTCTCTGCATGTGTGTCTGCTCACACGGAGCACTTTGACAGACTAATACCAGGGCAGGAAAAGAATGGTAGCAATTTAGCATCTCCGGTTCTCCCATATTGTGACCTATCCGTGCTCATTAGAAGGAAATATCATCCTCTCTGAAGTATGTTTTGATTTAACTGCTACAGAGAGCGGGGATAGCATGCATGAATAATGCTTTAGACTGGATTATTTTCGATTGAAGGCCGGCCTGCTCGTGGGTGTCAGGGCTTCACCTCTGTTATCCCTGCTCCTTGTCAGGCCCAGGGGTCCAGGATGTGGTCCAAAGCTGCCTCGTAAGGACTCCTAATCAAAACCTTCCTTTGCCTCCTCTCCTTGCGTACTCAAGTCCTCCCTGGAGAGATGCTGCTAACCAGAGCTTAGAGATAACACTGCACAAGCTTCCTGGAAATCATGAGATAGGATGAGGGTGTGTCTGACTTTCTAAATAAAAAGTTCAATAAGCTTCTGTGTTGGTTCAGTAATTGCTGTATTGCTGTATAATGTACGTCAACACGTCTTGCAGTGTCCCTGGTCCACCATTACTTGAGTGGTTGAGGAAATTAAGAATATGGTGATTATGAGAGTTGAGGGATGTGAAGCAGCAGTTTGTGATTGCTGCCAAAGCGCTGATAAAAACCAGGGCTGCGGTCTATTCAAGCAATTCAACATGTAAATAGAGACTGCAGTTCACTCGCTGACGATCATTGAGGGTTCAGGCTTGGTCTCAATGGGTTGGATATATTTTTTTGTTCATGCCAAAGGTTGTGATTTTGAAAAAGCAGAATTTTAAACACTATATTTCTTGTTGATTTAACTGAATTGTGAATAAAATGGACCTAACACTGAAATATAGTGTACACTCTGATCTCTTAAAATTGCAGTCTGCATCTTTAGGTTTGAGAGCATATTGATCAGGAATCTAAGCTTGTTTTGGACCACAGAAAGAGAGAGGCACATCAAAAGTGTGTGAGATTGCATGTGCAGACGTGTCATGTGTGTGATTTCACATAACATTTCAATTAACGCCACAAAGAGCTTTTGTGCTTCAAATTCAAACAAAGTAACTCTAAATAACTGTCAAACCATATGAAATTGGGCATGACTGATTGCAGTTTGGAGAAACGTGTGAGGTGATGTACATCACATGTCAGCTGTTTAAGAAGCCAAATGAATTTAGTCTAAGCTGCGTTTGGTGGTTTGTCTGTAATAAGGACCCACAGAGGAGTGGAAGGATTTTCCATCGGGGAGGGGAGACCTCACCACCGGTCCGATCAAGTAGCGAGATCATTTCTGACACCGGCCTATTTTTCCTCCTTGATGTCTATCGACTTCATTTTGCCTAAAGTAGGATATGATTATTAAAATTGCAACCATGCATGGTGAAAGTCATCTTACTTTCATGGTGGAGTGGATTAGGGCTCTGAAGGTCTCTTTGAAGAGCAGATCCCTGAGGCTTTTTCCAGCGGCCACAGCACATGGACAGGGAGGCCCTTTGTTAAAAAGTAAAATCAAAAAAAAGTTGAGTCTGAGTCAATAAAAGAAAGTGACAGGATGAGGGTGATGATGGCCTTTCTGTCACATCTGCTCATTTTTTTTAAAATCTTCTTCCAAATTTTTGTCTCCTTTCCTTCACATCCTCAGATGACTCTAATAATTTGGGTTTCAATCTGATTTTCCTTGCCATCATTATCTGAAAATGTGCTAGCACTTTGCACATTCTTCAATCAGCAGATAAGTCAAGACAGTTTCCGTCCCAGTTTAGCATTGTTAAATGGCTGACAGAAGATATTGGCCTCACTGTGTCTTTAATATCCCTGTCCAACCCCCATCTGTGTTAAAATCATACAAGCTATGTCGTGCATTTATATAGACTCACCTTTCAAATGCCTGTTGCAGTATTATTCTATTCTAATGGGATTGCAGGGAACTTTTCCAGGCCAATACTGTCTCCCTGCATTAAAAGAAAGGGAAATGTTCACTGAGAGCAGCCAACATGTTACAGATTTACACAACAAACACAGAATAACCCAAAAGCATCCAGTTTCCTAAGATTCATTTCAAAAACCTTTTCATGAAAACAGGTAAATGTACATGCCAAGGCAACTTCACATAGCAAAATGATGATTGCTTGCAGAACAAATGTAACACACACTATAACAACAACATTTTCCTTCTGTTGTTTGCATGTTCAGTGCCGCACACACTAACATGGACATTACATGTTGAGTACTTCCAGTACAATAAAAGTAATATCCAGTTTTCTTCCACCTCAACTCCCTGATCCCAAAGCTCTCTCCATCAAACAGGACAATGAGCCGTAGAAGTGTGGTGTTTCCTGACATATTTGTTATTAACTGAAAGCCAGATGAAGAACGGATGAGAGGTGGCGGAGCGGCCTGTGGACACAAGCCAGCCTCTTCTCCACACTGTCAGAAACGTTCAGTCATCTCATCCCATTGCTGAACGCTCCAGCCTCACTTTGTCTCCAGACCCTGAAAATTGAGAGTGTTAAGATGATGACTCATGCGGAGCCTCTACATCTATTAATGCCAGGTTTTGAGGTGGAGGCTGAGACTTTGTTAACCTCACGCACCCTGCCAAAGCTTGTTCACATCCAGTGGACGAGTTGAAGGTGATATCTTGTTTTAACAAGTCAAGCTAGGTTAAGTTCCCCATTTTTTAAAGTTTGCAAACAGCACATGCACAGTCCAAAAACAAGGATTTTGGAAGGGAAACACACAAAAAATGGTACACTGCCTAGACATGGCATAGACTTCTATTCAACTCCACTGTGTTCGTCGCTTTGGATGAAAGCATCTGCTAAATAAAAGCATGCCTCAAATACAAGTTAAATATTATCTTATTACATTACATTAATGGTCGCTATATTCATTTTATAAATTTTATATTTAGCAGTATATTCTATTTCAAATCCAGTGATTAACATTTCTAAGATGAATTTATGGGTGGTTAGCTTGGTTGTTGTCTTATCAGATAGCTGGATATGTGTAACATCACTTTGTGTTTTAATTGGTGACTAGCGCCCACAAAAAAAGTGGGAAAAATGCCTTTCAGTGACACAAATTTGCCTTATTTAGCTACATTTTTTCTTACTTTTACTTTTATGTTTTTACTTTTGGCTAGCTAAGCTAATATTAGCCACTGAGTTGGTGCTGGGTCAGGTGCAGTTACCAGGGCAACCTGGGTTAAAGTCAGTAACCATTTATTAGCTGTTAGCTAACTACCTCCAGTGTAGATTAATTAATAATTAATTAATTAATTAATAATGTCAATTTTCAGTGATTAATAAGTTATTTATATAAGTACTAGAAGCATGATTTGTTAGTCCTATAACTTTGGATTTCATTTAGAACAAGTGTGCCATCAAAATGGTTTACCAACAAGGGCAAAGCCAGTCGTTACCGCCTATTGATTCACAGCAATTTGATAAATAGTTAAGGTCAGTAACTCTGGTTGGCCAAGTGCACCACTTGAGCACAACATTAACATAATATGGTAGGCCATATTTAGTTCAGCTAACACAGTGCGTACACGTTAGAGTACATGATTCTAAATAAATTTGTGGTTAATGAGATAAACCACACAGCAAACTGGGAGCCATTTAATATTTCAGTATACTATACACAGTGCACCATGTGGAAAGACAAGAGGTCCAGCAGCACTTTTTATCTCCACAGAAGGCTATTTTTGACCATGATAGCCATTGTAACTATGCTGTAATCATGCTGACACAGTGTATGATATGCACTGGTCTCATCCTGATGGCCAATAAAGTTCTCCAGCAATGACGTTAATGGAGAACTGAACTATTAGTTTTGGAAGGGTCAGACCAGGATAAAATTATATAATTTAGGCAGGTGTTATGGAAGCTTCACTTTTCCTAACTCTAATACTGTATCATTTGATACAGAAAACTGTGCTGTAAAAAAAGAAAAAGACCTACAGTACAGAAAGAACCACAAGAGCCAGAGCTGCAGAGGAACAGCCCATGCTTTCCTGAGTCCTTATTTGACGAATGATGTCTTTGTCCGCCGCATTGCCCTCTTGTAGGAGACCAATGAGCACACCGCTCTAAAAACAAGGCTCCATGCCAGCTCCAGAGAAAGCCATTTGGACATCTAATAGCTGTGGACCAGGCCAGCTTAGCCTTATTGTGATTACCTGATGTAATGACAGCTAATCCAAATACAGCCTGTAAGCCATTACGAGCCGAACAAGAGGAACACATTATGTATAGCACTATGTCAGCCTGACAGCGTCTGAACAATGCAGCATGAAAAAGTTTCCACCCTGTTAATGTGACTCCTGAGGGACTAGAGAGGAACTGTTTAGAGCAGTTATACATCCCAAGTGCCACAGATTGTGCCTTTGAAGACTGGCAAAAGGCAAAAATACCCAATCCTCAATCTTAATGTAAACACAGATAAAAGATTGGAAACATTTATTCAAATTCAACTCTTCACGTCCGACAATGCTATTGGAAATATGTGTCTCAAAGCTTGTGTTAATTACAGGAAGGGAGAATAACTTAACTTGCATCAAACTTTTCAAATATCTGAGAGAAAATACAACTTGAATGGTCAATTAGTTGCAGCTCAGGAAGTTTTACTCTTCACCTTCATGTGTTTTTGTGGAGAGATTAGTGCCAACATGTAGAACTTATTGTGTCAGTCACTTTGAACATGAGCATGACACTGACATGCATGACAGAAATTGGCGGAAAATTTGCCATCAGTGACTGAGGTCAATTTCACCTCTGTGTTCATCATCACTACCATTAATGGAATTGTAGACAATTTATGTCCAGATATGGGAGTTGTATGAGGAAGAAGTACCTTCACTCATTTCCCTTATGGAAAACTACATAATATAATAAAGATTTTGACTGTTTGTCTTTAGATATTGCCTGTCGGATGCCCTGACACTTTATAACTCCAGAAATTAATCAGGATTACAGCACAGCGACTACCTCATCACACAAAAAGACTTGTGATGGAGGGAGAAAATTCATCAGTTAATGCTTCTCTGCTTGCCTCAGGAATGTCTTTAGAGAGGCCTTGACTTTTTTTTAAAAACACTTTATTCTCCTGGAGGCTTGTCCTACGACTTGGCTCACCCACTGCAGGACAGGATCTTTGCATTTATCTAGAATAACTGAAGCTGAGCTGAGAAGAAGAATCATTAATACCACCCCACCCACTCATGTTTCAGTCTCTCTTGTGAATCCTCACTTTTCTAAAAACGGGTCTGCTAAAGCAATTACAGCTTATTTAAGCACCAGGTGGTTTCTTGAAATAAAGATACTGCATCTAGAAATATTTTCCTGTGCGTTGACAGACATTCACATATTAAATGCAATACTGTGCAACCAGAAATAAAAGTAGAATTATTTAAAACATCACAGTGCGTCTTTTATGTGAGGTTACTTTATTAATGAAGGATGTGTTGGTTCTCAAGGTTTTAGCTGTAGGTCATGGTTTGAGTTAAGGGAAGAGAGGGAAGGAAAGGCACCAGGTCAGGAAGGGAAACATGGGCTGAGGCTGCCCTAAATTGCTGATTTTTGGCCAGTTTTGCAGCTTCTAGATTCTAACGACATGATCCATTCACTTCTGAATCTTGTTTTCCTTAAATCACATTAATACAATAATAATGTGTGACAATTTCTACAGGATAAATTGTCGGACCACACAGGATGATTTCTTCCTTCTATTCAGGAACTGGGATGTCAACACTCACTCTCGTCTGACACTCGACGATGGCAGTGGATTACTTTTAGTGTAAGCTCAATCAAGAGCTCCTCATGTATTTTCTTGTATTCAACGTGCAATGTGAGTTTCACTTTTTGATCCGGCTCTGTGTCTGAGAGAGCCACAAACTGAAGCCAAGACAGCATTTAAGGGCAGCTTCAGCCCCGAGAGAGTGGAGGTATCCTGTTGCTGAGGGTGAGACGAGGCAGTGTAGCAGAGAAATCATGTGATCACAGTGGGGCCGGTGCGCCCGGTCTTCTCCTGGAGCTGAGAGACCTTGAGGGCGATGTCTACCAGGGGAGCCAGCATGACCTGCACAAAGAGAGGACACAAACACACCAATAAGAAATAAGAAATCCACCAATCAACACAACTTATATCTTGTTTGTCTTATCCATACAAGAAGTAAAGTATTACACGATTTCCTGTCTGGGCACAGTAACAGCAGAAACTGAAAAAAAAGTTGCCAAAAGATAGTTAAGCAAATAAACCCCCAATTAACAGGACTTTTGTTTGTTTTTGTTTTCAATTAAATATAAAGTTTGTATGGATTACAAAAACAATAAAAAAAGTGTTCATTAGTGAGCTGTGGAGGTTCCAGCTGGTGAATTGTGCCACCTTTCACCAGAACCAGCTTAGATAAGATAGGAAGCTATCACATCACATTTACTGTACTGACATGAGAGAGTGAAATTAATTTTATTGGTTAACTGTTAGAAAGCAAATATGTGTTTATATATAAATATGTCAGTGCTCAATATGAAGTCTGCCAGAATAAATATATATTATTTATCATCAAAGAGAACCAGGAAAGAGCAGTACATTCTGTTGGAGGAACAGTGAAATGTTTGCTGTGAAGTGCTTCCTCCTTCCTTCCAAACTTGCTTGTAGCTTAAGTGAACGCCCTTGGTGTGTAAATCAAATCTACCCAAAGTCAGCCAACTGAACCATTAACCCAGCAGCCATCTTTCTGTCATGTTCAGATTCTGAAGCAATATGTTTTTGCTTATCTGTTCGCTCGTGGTGAGTAAGCACTGGAGGGGATGAAGGGCTCGTGAAGCTCTTTCGTTCTCTTCTTTTTTCCTGTCTCGTCTTCTTGTTCTACATCACCTCCCTGTCCTCGCCAGTCAAAACAGCTTTATGAGGCATCTTGCTGGAACTCTCACACTTTATTTTTCCCCTGGTGCTATGTTTTCCTTGTCATTCAGTCCCTGAGAAGCTGTCATAACGCAAGACTTGGCCAACACATTCGTCAAAATGCTGAATACAAGCTCTGGAACCAGTTTTTGGAGAGCTCCACTCAATGCAAGCTGCCTGTACTGCAGGTTACAGATCACTCTGGCCATCTTCATTCTAGGGTCTGTGGCTGCTGTAACCTAGCTGGGTTGACATCCTATCCTTATTCTCTCATTTTTCATATACAAAATTATTCACGAGAAAAGAAAACTGGTGCCTGATTCATGAATGTTTATGTTCCTATGTGATGACTTCATTGTCTAGTCTTTCTCTCAGTGGATCTAGCTGGCTGGAATTGCTCCTTATTGTCCTGACCTGTGGGTCCTGGTAAATCTTCTGGGGGTCCTTCTCATAGCTGTCTATGTAGAGCCTGATGGTTGCTCCTGCGCTGCCTGTACCGCTGAGACGGAAAATGATCCTAGAACCATCAGCGAAGATGATCCTGAGTCCCTGAGAGAGAAGCAAAGCACGACAGGGAAGTGATTATGATAAATGAAAACACACTGTGACTGGAAAACATGTGGAGGCAGAATTATGAGGTGCAATATCACTGCTGCATCCTGCTTACAGATTTCTATCTACGTAATGGTCTGCATCTACTGATCGATGGAAAACTAAAGCTTGCTCCGCTGTGCAGCAGCCCACCTGGTTTTTGGACACACTTCCGTCCACAGGGTCTGTGTAGGCAAAGTTGTCTGAGACAGCCACCTCATAAGTCTTATCGCCTGATGAGAACTTTTTCCCGACAAAGGATGGGTCGAACATGGCTGTCTCCAGATCCTTGATCATTTTGTTGGCAGCGTCTGAGTCGACCTCCTCATAGTCGTACCTGGAGGCGAAGTTGGATTAGGGTGATGCACAAATATAATTTGGTGTCTAAGTAGCATTGTAAAATTGGTGATTTCTGATCAGCTTACAATTTAGTCAAAAGAATCAACCTGAAGAGTGTCACATAAATTGACTGTCTTGGGTTTTTGTGTGCTGCAGTTCTCTTATTCACCACTAAAAGGGGCCAGAGTACCATTTACACAACCAACATTCCTGCATAATCCCAGTTTGTATTGTTACATCCAAACAAAGTCCTGGAAAACAGAGTGATTAAAATAAAAACAACACTGACAACTTGAAATACTCCTCTTTTGGGACCCAAGCTCACATTTCATAAAGCACTCTGCAGGGATTACTCCTGACCTTGTGAAGAAGTTCCTGCCAAACTTCTGCCAGTGATCCTTCATGATCTCTTCCACGCTCTGTTTCCTGGTGGCTAAGATTGACAACCATGCAAGCACCGCCCATAAGCCGTCCTTCTCACGGATATGATCTGAGCCTGGTCGGTTAGGAAAGGGAGAAAAATGGGGGGGAGGGGATGAATGATTGAGTGAATGAGGGGTGCTGCTTTCATTTACTGCAGTTCTTGCTACATAAATCTGACAACATGCAATCACCTGTGCCAAAGCTCTCCTCTCCACACAGCGAAAGTTTTCCAGCATCCATCAGATTCCCAAAAAACTTCCAGCCTGTTGGAGTCTCATACAGCTGCATCTGCAGAGCTTTAGCCACACTGGAGCAGATTGGCACACAATAAGTCATTTATCTTTAACTGATTTAATTTTTTTCAGTTTATCCAAGAAGGAAAACTTTATATGGGCTGCTACGTTGTGTGGTTTTTACTTGTCAAGGGCTCCACTGGTGGGCATACTGCGAGCCAGTCCTTTGACACCAGTCTTCTGGAAGTAAGGGATGCTGGTAATGTTGGCAGCGATGACAGCCACTGAGTCTGAGGGGTTCACGAAAAAGCCGTGTTTACCCAGCACCATGTTACGGTCCTGAGACAGGGACACAAACAGGTCAACAGTCATTTTTGGATTAGATTCCTGATCTGTAAGAAATGTGTTGGTGTTAGCAATCAGTGTTAACCTGGGTGAGCGTTACGCTACCACAGCAACTCTAGATCAATGTTCTGAATATTGTAGAGAGAAACTTTTAATCCTGCGGCAAATTTAAGTTGGATTCAATCTCAGTGCGACCCATTATTTTGGTCTATTAATCAGAAATATTATAATTAAATTAAACTTAACAGATCAGAGTTTATTTTATGTGGGCTGATATCATATGATATTCAAGACTTGACTTACGCCATCACCATCAAAGGCAGCGCCAAAATCATATTCTCCTCCTTTCATGGTGTTGACCAGGTCAGCAGCGTAGGTCAAGTTGGGGTCAGGGTGGTGGCCCCCAAAGTCCTCCTGGGGGACACAGTTGACTGCTGAGTTGGCAGGAGAACCCAGCTCTTCACAGACTATCTTCTTTACATAAGGACCGACCACTGGAGGGAGACAGAGTCTTCAAAAAGGAGCTGGTACACTTTGCTGAAGGTGTAAAAGGAGCACACTCTCCTCTACAATATTGTTACTGTAAGTCCTAAAACTAAACCATACTTGATTTCCGTTATGTGTGGGAAGTATTTCCTGGGACTCATCTATTTAAAAGTATGTACCCTCATCTGACTGCAGGACCCAAACCAGCCTCTGCAAACTATTTTGCCTGATTTGAGAGTCTGAAGTTGTGCCGTGCTGTTTCTTACCTCCGTGCATAGCATCCAGGCGGACGTTGATGTGATTGGCTCCAGAGAGGAGGTCCTTGAGTGCAGCAAAGTCAAAGATGTCCCTTAGCATCTCAGCGTAGGCCTCCACAGAGTCCACAATCTCCACTGAGACAAAGAACAGGAAACAGGGCAATTAAGACATGAGTAGATGTTAAGATAAAGGCTTCATTACACACTTGTCACACTGGTTTTATGAATGTTTGACGGATTTAAAGTCACCGACTGCACTCAGCTCTGGCATCATTGAAATGTCATGAACAAAGTCTCTTTCAGCTGGTATCCACTATACCTGTGAAGGGCTTGAAGGTCTCCACCTCAAAGGTCTGTTTCCCAATTGTGGACAGGTCTGCTTTCAGCTCTGGGCAGATCTGATACTCCTGCAGGCTTTTGCTGATCTCAAATATTTTGTTTGTGATGCCCTCTGGAGCAGGTCCTGAGGACAAAGTCAAAGGCTGGTTAGAAGTTATGAACTGACATATACTATACTGTGGAACATACAGATGATGACTTGGCCAAAAAAATCCTTCTTAAAATGATTGAACATAATAATGCTCTATCCATTGCTGGCATTACAAAATAATACAAAAAGGCTCCTTTGGGTCTGTAAACTGACAACTGAAGTTCACTAGAATGCACGATGCAGTCTACACTAACCTCCACTGGAGATATTGTACTTAATGCCAAAGTCTCCATTGGGGCCCCCAGGGTTGTGGCTGGCTGTGAGGATAATGCCACCCACTGCCTTTAGCTTACGGATCACACAGGAGACTGCTGGGGTGGACATGATGCCATTCTGACCAATTACCAGATGACCGATCTGTAGGAGGGAACATGAAGGGACACACAGGTCAATGCACACACACACACACAGAGGCTAAGACAGCAAGCTAAAGTGCAGGAAAATGCACTTTGATGAACATTATTAATTGATTTTGCATTTCAGAAGTAAGCCTAACTCATCCCATTGCTTGACTGTAGTTTATCTGGTACATAAGGGTCCCCTGTCATTGGAAACAGCACTGAATAGAGTCAAGGCTCTCTATCCTGCCTCAAGGATATTTACACCGAATGTTGCAAAAATAAGGCTTGGAGAATCATTAAGGGTCCAGATACACAAGGCCAGCAGTGGGATGCTCAGGGAAAGCTTCTACACTCAAGCCGCTAGGATCCTACATGAGGTCCCTGCCTAAGAACTACACTTATATTATTACTATTCTATTGAAGCTCTTTTTATGGAAACATTGAAGGAACTGGTGGGATTGCATTTCACTGGAAACAATACTATTAAAAGTTAAAACACCATAGAAATGCCAGAAGAGGGTACATGTACAAGTGTATCTGGCAGATGACTATTTTTAAGTCTCAGTTTGTCTCAGTCTTGCATTTCCAATTTAAACATACACCAGTTTGCTTTGAGTAAACATATGACCAGAGGTGCTGCTGTGGAAGCCAATTTTGTTTTGTGTGCTCAATTATAAATACTGCTGCTATGTCACATATTATTACATAGTCCAGCAATACAGAAACACAGGTGAACAACTGTAGAGCTAAAGAAGCTGCATGGTGTTTGTACGGTCGGTATTAGTTTAGATTTGTGTCACATTTAAAAGCATTCTTTATTATTAATTTAGCACACATTGCTTTTGCATGTGTTTTTGATCAATGTTTAAATAAAGTGTCATTCTCACACATTCTCCTCATATTTTGGGCTACACCACCACACTGGAAATACCTAATTCCCTAAAGTGGCTTTTTGTTGGTTTTTGATTTGGCAATGACAGTTTCACCACCGCTTCATTTCTTAACGTCAACCAACTGTGGAGAAACTGTCTAATCCCCTGCATGTGTGCCCTTATTTGTTTTCACCTTGCTTTACAGTAGCTGCAAACTAAACAGTGGCCACCTCATGAGAGAGACTCAGTCTGGACAGCAACCACAGTGTCCTGTACAAATATGTAGAGGTTTGCAATCAGATGCACTATACATGGGATGAGGGTGTAAGACATTAAGGTTTGTAGCCGGGCAAGCACCTCTCAAATCTACTTGCCTCATCTAAATTCTTACTTGCCCTGTCTAAGAGTTTCGTTTTCTGGCTGTATGGGGCATACTTTCGCTCATGACTTATATATTCCTAACAGAAACAGGTGAGGAAATACAAAAAAAAAAAAAAAAGAGTCTGTGCTGCTGGCCCGCTGCGCAGGATCTGTTGGCCTGCCTGGCTTTTTTACTTGCCCTGGGAATTTGGGAAACTTTTAATGTTGGTTCCTGAAATGTCATCTCTAAAAACCAAACATACACAATGGTGTGCACTGGGGTGGAGGAAACATTATAAAAAATGCCCTCTTGGGCAGCAAAAACACAAACTTAAGTGCCCTCTTCAGTGGTGAAAATGCGCTATAGGGGCCCTTTTTTCTTTTCTCCCCTGCCCTTCAAAAAGTCTATGCACGCCACTGACTGTACTGCACGTTCTCTTCTCCATCTCTGCTACAGACATGCAGAGCAACGTGACTAGCTGCACGTTGCACGGCACGCCCCCCTAAAACGGAGAGCATCCACTGCCTGCCTGGCATCTCTGCACAGCTCATTAGGAAACATCCTCCTGCGACAACAATCAAACCCGTTTTTACGCACTTATACTGTGCAACACGAAAGCAACGACTTGGTTCAATCCCTTGAGCTAAAGCAGTAAATCTGCCGTTTGGAGTCGCTATGAAACGATAAATGTCAAAGGTAATGGTTTGATATCCAAGTGGCCCCCTGGATGCACTTTCTGCAAGAGATCACCACGGTCAAGCTGGCACTGGAGCTGGCACCTGTCGTTACATATGACGTTAGGGTCCACTGACTGCTCTAAACACTGTCAAATTAAGGAACATATGTTGTTAAAACATCTTTTCCTTTCAGCTAAACTAACTGTCTGCACTAGCCTACATAATGGAATCTAACGGTGTAACATTACTAACGTCAAAAACCTGTCAGTTAGCTTGAGCTTAACTTGCTAGCTGACATGCTATCCAGGAGTCTGCAGTGTTTCCTTAGCTAACTTGGCTAGCTAACGCTACACACACACAGGGGAAGACGGTAAAGGGGGACAACATGTCCTTCTCCTACTGACCCCGTTAGCAGCAGCAATCTGAACGATCAGCTGAATAGCGTCTTTCATGAAAAACCTCCCATCTCCTCCCACCACCACGGTGGCCGCCTGGCGCTCAGCAGGCTCGATGACAGAGATAATGCTCTGGATGAAGTTTTCCGCATAGTGCTGGTTCTGTTGAAACACAGTCACCCTCTTCCTCAGGCCGCTCGTCCCAGGCTTCTGGTCCGCGTACGGCTTGGTCTTCACTGTCGTTATTTTCACCATTTTTGACCCCCAGTGAGCACCTTTGGTCGCCCTGTGTGATCCGCAATCTGTCCCGATGAGGAGGCGACTGCAGTGGCGGAGCAACCACACGTACACACCGGCCAACCCCTCCTCATAGACCCGCCTTCTCAGTTTAAAGGGCACGTAGAGGCACCATGCAGGATTTCCTCACACTCAACATATAGCTAGAGGGTTGACACCTAATTGTACTTTTAGGTTGTTTTCTCGTGCATACATGGGAATTGTACATAAATGGCAGCTTATCAAGTTTTATTGTGTTTTTTTTAATATTGTTGTTTTATAGACCTTTTGGAATCTGTTTAAATGTCCTTCTGTGTATGCCAACTATTGTGTAAGAATTTTCTTCTGGATGAATAAAGTTTTATCTTATCTTACACTGAATAAATACAAACATGACAGTATGGTGACCTTATGGTGCACAGGGCCTTAGCTAGAAATACAAAGGGCATGTGCTCATGTCCCCCCATCACCCTCAATTTTTTAAAAAACTATTTTAAGGTAGTTTTTGCATAGAAAGACCCTCTCATTCATCTGAATACAGGAATGCTAAAACAACAATGACTAAACAGAGGGTCAAACCTAACCTTTGGCTGCGTAACAACAGCATTTACCAACAAGCTGTGGTGGCCAATCAGATACACACATTCCTGAAAAATAACTTAACAATATACACTGTGTACCTCAAAATCATTGTGCAGGAGCTAAAATAATCGCCAGAGTGATACATTTCCACAGATGTAAAATCCTGTCTCAGGCTGTTATAAACTGCATAGTGTCATGGACCTGTAACTCAAATTGGACTTTATGGACCATTTTCAGTGTTTTACCTGGTCTCACCCCACCTGTTGATACTTCTGGACTCCAAATTCACAAAACCTAAAAAAAGCCCTGAGGGACCCTTACAAACTCCTATGACATGATATTACACATTTTACCAGTGGTGAAGGCTCAATGAAGCTTCATTCTCAAGCAGACCTGCTCCCATGCAAAGAAGGGTCAATGACCGCAAGCATTTTGTCCAAAACTTTTACCAGCTAAAAAATCTGAATAGGAAGTAAATGTAAGAATTAATTCTGTAAGAAGTCTGCAGTTACTCTGACAAATACTCAGTGAAAACAACCCTATATTTTCGTGAAATGGTGCATTTCACAGGTGGAATACTGTGAAATAATTAATCTCAGGCCGCAGTTGTTTGTCTGTTGCATCACCGTGTGTTTGACTGTCATAAGCAGAACAAAGTTTAACGTCAGACCTGCCATCAAGGGTGTGTGTGTGTGTGTGTGTAATTCTTCGACCAAGATATGAAGCATAGTACATACCAAAAGCAGAGTCAAATTAATCTCAGTTCTAACAATGTGTTGCATTAATTAATCTATAACTCAATATTTTGTAACTGAAATTATAGTGAAATACATTTTAAAAAATAAAAAAATACAGCATAAATAGGAAAGTTAAATTTTCTTAAAAGACACTACATAATGATTTCAAATACAGAATCTCAAATTGTCCTCAAATGCTGAACACTGACAAGTGTTACTAAACGCCCATGGAAAGGGGAAAGGACGAGAGATGACGAGGCTCAGGACATTAACTACATCTCACATGCCATGTGACATTTACTTAGCTGGCTCTACTGTTTCAGCAGAGAAAGGTCAAAGGGCAAATAATGGTCTGAGAAATATAAATAGAAGGTCAAGACTGCTCTCAACTGGAAAGGCCAAGGGCAAATAAAGTTCAGACCTGAATGCAATGCAAAGGAATGCATTTCACTGCCAACACAAAATCCCTGGAGCCCCATACGGTATAAAGAGTATAGAGAGGTGACCAATAGCCGCACAGTGACATGCAGGCTAAAACAGACAGTACCAAGATACAATCCTTCCTTTTAGTGCAAACAGAACATTCAGTAAGCATTGGTTTGTGGATTAACAGATTAAAACATGTCATAATTGAAAAAAATGAATGTTTCTTTAGATTTCTAGGTTACACATAACCATTGTTTCAACAGCATTCTCGTAGTGACAATTCAATGTGCATGTTAGTAGCAGCTTTGGACTCCTCCTCTGATGTCATACATGAATGAAACAACTGTTATACGTCACCTACATGTCCAAGAAACACTGATTATCAGCCAGAGGGTATCAGCTCCTGGTGTCTGACATATAAGGCTCATGGTTAAGCTTTGATATTGAAAGGATTAGTTTATTTTGGTCAAACTAGTAACAACTGTTTCCATTTTGCAGGATATAGAACAATTTATATTAGTTATGTATATTATCTGAAACCATTGGATTGAATAATCTATCACATCACTAACTAAGCTTTACGTGCAGGGTAATATGGTCTCCACACAGCTGTAGGTCCAGTCTTGTCTCTCATTGATGGGCAGGATGTGTTGGCACACCTGGAAGACATAGAAAACAATATTGATATTAGTATCCAAAACACCATATAGTAATTTCATTACATGATACCACCATATCAACCATAATAAGAGTATTTTCTTAATCAGAGTGAAGTGATTTGAATGATGAAAAACAGAATATTTTCAAAGTCATGATTTTTTTTTTTTTTTCTAATGTCATAATAACCAAGACGGGATTCTCAGGAAGACATTGTACCATCTTAGTCCTGGCTGGCACCTCGACAGCAAACACACTCATGCCTCTGCTGCTGCAGCAGTTCCTGTTCTGCTCATTGTTTACATGGACGGTCACTTTCTGGTTGGCCTGCAACACAAATAGTAGTATTGGTTTATTTGAAGTAAATGAGGGTCATGTATGCACTAAACATATACATATTAATAAAGATATCTACTGTATATCTATATAAAAATGATTTGACCTGTCACTTAATTAATCAGCTCTCTTGAAATCAAGGAATATAAATATGATATCACTGTAGGCACATAATTATTGCAATTACTATCTAAATGGGTATATATGGACTCTATCAATAGAAAAACTGAAAATTTACAGATAACTTCATGCTAATCTATCTAATAAAAGAAAAGATTACATCTCCATGTATCAAACTGTTACTATGTTCGGACACTGCTGTCCTGAATGTGAAGATCGTTCTGCAACCCACTTATGAACTCTCTAAGCTGCAGGCGTCATGAAGTTGAACTGAAGGCAAAAGTTTCACCCCATTGAGTCGTTTCTTTGTATCACCGGGTCATTCTTTCTGAGTAGCTCCTGTTGCTATGAGAATCAACACGATGGTTGCATATCAATTACAAAGAGAGTGAATGATCTCTGAAACCACAGTGTGAGTGCATACAACCTTTCTACATTTTGTTGATGAAAAGCACCTCATAGATTTTATGAAACAACTCAGTCACTCTTGCAAAGTTGGACTATCATCCCCCTCTACTGGTCATTAGGCTGCATGGAGATTTGAACCAGGAGTGTTCACTCATCTCTTTGAAATACAGCTGTAACTATATATGCAAGTTCAAAACTATCAACTCTACATGCACAGCCACATCATCAGTCCTCCACATAGTTTCTTTTCTACCTTGTTGGCTATGAGGGAGGAGATCCTGTGTTCTCCTCGGTAGGTATAGATGAAGACGTTGTCTTGTCCCCTCAGTGCTTTGGCCCCTGCTCTAGCTGTGATGGACTTCTGGAGGGCCTGGTTCTGAAGCTTGGGCCCTGAGTCCAGGATGAGTGCCTGAATGGTTGGCAGAGTCCCTTCACAGTGGACATCTATCTGGAATGGACAAGCCTAACAGCGTGGGAGGTAGAGAAGTGGAAATCGAGTTAGAAAAACAAGTTAGAAAAACAATAAATCAAGTAAATTCAGTACCTAGATGTGTAAAATATACTATACTTACAGTATAATGTCAAATATAAATCCTAAGTCACAGCTTGTTAGGAATGCATCTTATATTAAATTGTGTTGAATTTCATTAAGTGTGAGCAACTGTGTAAACTTACATCGACTAGCTCCAGCATTTGGTTGTATCCCATGGCTTCCAGGGTGACCCACAGGTCTGCAGGGTCCCCATCTTTCTCCGTGGCTTCCATCAGGTTCAGCTCCATGAATCCCTGCCGAGTCAGCTGGTTCTTCCTCATATCAAAGTTCTCTGCACGCCCCAACAAAAATAATGAGAGCCATAATGGAGCCATAATTCTACATAAATCTACAACACCGTGAATGATTACCTTTGCAGACAATCCAGGCATCCCTGTCACATTTCTCTCCACTGGTCCTCAGCTCAAAGAAATTGTACTCCTCCAAACTGAGCAAACCATTCCCATCCAGGTCTATCATCTCAAAGATGTCAGACAGCACCTCCCTGTGGCACAAAAGGAGCAACACAGAGAAACATCATGCAGGACCCGTAAAGCCTCTATCCATACACCTTTCAATCCATTCATTCATCTGCTGTGTGGCAACAGAGCTAGCAGAGCAGCCCAGACGTAGACGCTTCAAATCACAGTTTAAAATGTGTCTTTTTCAGCATTTAGTAACTTATACATTAATAAACTCAATTTACATTTGTAGTTTCTATTCTTATGATAGCACATATAAGAGTCAAGCACACACCTGAGCTCTCTGGTGAGGTCCAATTCTCCACTGTCAGTCCTGTAGATGAGCTCTATGGGTTTAGTAGAAAGGCTCTTCTTGCTCTTTTTCTTCAGTTTGCAGCCACTAGTGAAGGGAAGGAGGTAGTAAGTCCCAGCAGACAATTCACCTTTCCAAACATATTTCTGTGGGAACAGAGGAGGAGTAACAAAGTAAGTTAAAACACTGAGCGCATCCTGGGATGGAGCTGGTGTCAAATACATGGTATCGCTGGTCTGGCAGAATGTCAGAAGACCTACACACGCTTGATTATATTTAAAAAATATTTTTCTATCAATACACAAACTTGTGATGAATCATCATTGCTGATGATGAAAAATCTAATGCTGGTTGTAGGATGTGCTCAACACATACAAACATACCTCTTTGTCTTTCGACTCAGTGAAACACACTAAAGTGGAGTCCTCTTTGGTTTCACCAGCTGCCGTGACAAAGAGAGCTGTGTCCACTGACATCCATGGAGAAGGCTTGTCTGCAAAGTGACACAAGATGACACAAAATGCACATACTCAATACCAAACTATACAAACCTTTTACATAATGTATGGTACAAACAACAAATTAAATATGACTTAATACATACAGGCTTATGTGGAGTTCTGTGATTGGCTGTCCAATCCGATCTTTACTAAAGTACAAATACATTATATAGGATTTCCCACCACCTACATTGCATGCTCTGATTTTATGAACTGAATAGTGTCATATAGTGGCGATACTTTATTTATGCTCATAAAAAGCATCTTTAAAACTGTGTATGCCACTAAAACAGTGATGAAGTCATTGTACATAATACAGCCAGCAAGGAGTTGATAAACCTCCAAGTAATGAATGGGTAATAGCATTATTTTTAATTATTTTTTTTATTTCTTTCTATGTGTAATATGAATTGGTGTTAGTACCGGGTCTGTGGCTGAGGCTAAGTGGTTGGATGGATAGGTAGACGTTGGTTGTCTGGGGGATGTGGAGCTGGTACTGCAGAGAGCTGATACTGCCTTCATCCTCCAAGAAGAAACAGCCTTTCATATTACTGTGATGCCACTCCTGAAAAATACAAATTCATACAGTGTGGCTAATAAAGCAGGAAAATTATGAGCTTTATCCCATATAAACGCATATAGACTCCTTTGTCCACACAGTATATCACATTATGTGTAGCCTGATGAGATCCTGACACAATCTCAATGAACGGTTTTGCTGCTTGACAACAAAATACATTTATCCATTCAACAGAAACCAAAACTAATTTGCAGTTCCTATTAAAAGGAGGATTAATCTTGTGACAAGGGAAGTATATTTCAGCATGAAAAAGTGAATTAAGCAGTCAATCATAACAGTGAGGTTGCTCACTTGATTAACAGAAACTGCCATTGTTATAATTACCACTCCAACCTTCAGGGGGCATATTCATTATTCCACAGTTTATGTGGGCTCAGCTGCATGTAAACACTTGTTATGCTCCCACTGAGCCAGAGGAGGGCAGAAGTGTCACACTGTGTTTCTGCTGAGGGCTGAAGTAAATCTATCCGATGTGGCAAATTGGAGCCCATTTAACTTTGATAAATACAGCCTTTTCAATCTTGGGCCAGCGGTCATTCAAAACTATCAAGAGGCTACTTTGACAATATTTATGAATCCTAATATTTCTCTCATTTTGAAATCCTGTTGTTCCTTTGTCTGGCAGCACAACTGAAATTAGGTCATTATTTGAAATTGAACAGGAACATCAAAACAAGGAAGTTTTCCTTCCACTCACTGGAGACACATTAAGTGGAAACACAGTTGGTGTGGACACACAGTAAGAGCACACAGAGGGCTGAGCGAGTCCAGAGAAGGCCATATGTCATTTTAGTGGACAAATAAATCACCAAGTTAAACAAAGAAAGTACCATAAAGATGGAGCATGTCACTCAGTTAGAGAAAAGCCATTTCCTCAAAGTATTTATCTTGAGCTAGGAGAGGCATAAAGGATCAAACCATAACACTTCAGTGGTTTGTCCAGACAATATTAAATGAGGGAAACTGCCATAGGCTGCCATCAACTGCTTAAAGACATCAGAATTAATGCCCCCATAGAGAGAGGGTCAGACCACAGACTAATACAGGGGCTGTCACCATCTCTGGCCACAGGTCTGATTTACAGTGGAGACTTTCCCCCAAACACAATCACACACACATTTAAACCATGCCCTTTATGCTTCATATAAAAGTCTAACCCATCTGTAAAAACAAATCATGAGGATAAAGAATACCCTTTACTAGTTATGTTTGAATTCATGATGACAAATTTGGATAGCACAGGGCACACATACACACACACACACACACACACACACACACACACACACACACACACACACACACACACTCACTCCTACAAAAACACATATACCCTCAACACACCACCTCCCAATTATGCCTTGTGGCAATATAGCAGCCAATATAACAAGCAGAACTTCCCTCAGAGGTAATCTCTGGACACACATTTTTTTTCTACCTCCACAATGCCTGGCCCTTTCCAATCTCAACACAGTGCCTGCACCTGAGAGATGGGGCACAGGGCTGTTAGTTTTATTTATTTATTTTTCTTGCTGTAAAGCAAACCAGCCGAGGTTAAGTCCAAAAGAGTGAAAACAAAAAGTGTGGGATCAATACAGAGTATATCTATCCACCCTGGGCTGAATTTGCCCTTCAAAAAACACAACCCAAAAAAGCCCACATACAAAGATTTCCGGTTTTAGTCAGACAGTTAATCTTTCAGATTGCTTAGAATAATACACATATACTGTGAATCATGAAATGGATGAGTTATTACTGTAGATCACTGTTAAATTCAATTTACTGTCATCAAATGGCACTTTATAAACATTAACAGAAAGTGACTGAAAAGTAAGTTATTACTGTGTTTAGTATCAGAAAGTGGTCTTCATTTGGTCTTTTATAGGAGACTGAAAAACATGATCTCAGAAATATAAATAGGGTGAACTCCTGATGGAACTTTTTTTTTATTTTTGCTTTTTTGACATTTCATAGACTAAACGATAAATCAATTCATCCGTAAAATGGTGGACAGATTAACTGATAATGAAGATGTGATAAGTTGCAGCTCTTGGGTCATGATGACTACAGGGGCGGTTACCTTTAAGTCTGAAGGCTCTGGTATTTTGTTGGCCTTAGAGCAGCTGGATGTCACAGTGATTGAGTTCGACAGGGACGACCGTCTGCTGCGAGCGGAGGATGGACGGGAGGATGATCTGCTGTCTGAGACATATAAAAACTCACATCGCTAAATGCTAACACAAAAACACATTTTAAAAATACATCCAAATAATTATAAACACATCAAGACGCCGCAACAGGACAGAAGGCTCAAGTGACAGACAGATTAAGTTCAGCCCTCCTCTCTCTGAACAGAGAAATGTGGCGCACAACATAACTGACACTGTAATCTGTCTTTTCAGAGGTCTGCTCCAAAGTTCAAGTGAAGATGGCTGCTTTGCATTTGGGTCTGAGAAGGTGTGTTCTCAAGTTCAGCTCTCTTTTAATTAATTATGGAAGCCTTTTAAATCACAAATGACATAACAGCACCCTCTCAAATCCATTATCTTGCACAACTTTTTCCCTTGAACTCTAATTGAAGCCAGAAAATATCAATTCACTAATGAGGGGTCTGATTATTTCCATGCCCAGGAAATCAAGATGCAATGTGTGATAGGATTACAAGCAAATTACCGTAGCAGAGAAATAAATAGACCCATTGTTGTGGTATTTGGAAGGATCTATTTTGTATTGATGGTGGTATTTTAATCTGGAGAATCAAATTGCAGCCATTGCAGCGTGAATGTGGGCAAAGACGCACTGAAACGTGGCCTAACAAAAGCAACAATGTAAGTTTATACCCTGTATTGTTTCAGCACTACTGCTGGAAAACTGCAAGAATTGAACTAAACAGACCAATTATCTGAGAAACACCGTGATAGTTCATCAATTGGTCTGCCAAATCATGTTAGACACATAACACCTGACGCAGGGATACCTGATAATTAATCTGTTTCTCATCAATTATTTGTCAAACAATTAGCCACAATTATCCATCTCCCATACAGTTAGAACATATTTCTCAGTGAAGCACTGCTTTTTACTGTCAAAAGTAGGCGCAAAGGAGCAGTCAAAAATCTTCAAGAATAACCCATTCAACATGTGCAATCTCGTCACATCTCTTGTTAGAGGCTTGTTAAAATGTAGCGGGTATAAATCAATATGTGGGAGAGGCACAATAATGTGATAATCCAGACAACTAAGGGGGAGCTCATTTGTTTTTGCAGTGGTGGTCGACTGGGCCCTCCTCTCAACCACCGTCTAATCCCTCATCATCTCCCCAGTGAGAAGTGGTGGAATCCTCCGAATCAATAACATGAACATGGACTGACCACTTAAATCAACCCCATTTATCTTCCCACTGTGGGCTTGTCCCTGGCTCGCTCAACCAGGATCTCTGTTCTTTGCTTTCCTCCTAATGCTGGATATAATGTGCAAAAAAGCAGATTTTTACATCCACATTCAACTTGTTGAAGGTGGCGTCTTTCGCAGAGAAATACTGGTTGGATGGCTAAAATATCAAACATTTAATAAAAAGGTTGTGGAAGGTGAAGCTGGATGTGGCACCAGTCCTTGTTTGTTTAAGCTATTAAAACGTGTTTCGGCAAGGGAACCGACTCCAAAGCCATAACTGAAAAGCAACATTTTTCATTAGCGTAGCTGGAGCTTTTGTCAATCTCTCTTAATAACAGAAGTGATCACCCAAATCACAACACTTTACAGTCTCCTCCTCCAAACAAGCTGCCCGAATTGTGCAGCTATTATGATGTACGGACTGTCTTAATGAGGTGATTTGTCACAGGGGAGTGAAAAATCGATCAATAACAGAGCTATTATTTATTCATCAAAACTAATCGGTGAGACATGTTGGGGCAAGCAGTGTCCATGAATCTGAAGTATACATCATGTGCAGCTACTTCTGACCTGTAGATCATGATGCATAAATTTCCATTATGTTTTTGATGTTGTGAATCATCATCTATCTGGACACTGAGTAGCAGTGGGATAGGCTCCAGCCCCCCACGACCCTATGAGGATAAGCGGTAGAAAATGGATGGATGGATATAGTCAGAAGTTTTAATTTTGTGTGAAAGCTTTTTTGAGGCAAAGAAGAATACTTAAGAGAAATGAAAAAGAAAAGCGGAACATAAATTTGCAAGTGGCGTCACTCTTCATGTCAATGAAAATGCATGGCAAAAAAAGTTGAACTTGAACATTTAGCTGCTAAAATTCTGTGAAATTAATGATTACTTTGGGAAGTCACCTTTCTTGAGTGTGGTGTCTGATTCTGTCCGGGGTGTTTCTGGAGGCTGAGGGAGAGTCGCTGCCGCTTGTGCTGTTGCTGCTGCTGCTGTTGATGCTGACAACACTGAGTTCTTCGCAGGGCTGTATGACTGACTGCCAAAGTTCTGCCTCTTCAGCTTGGCATTAGCCTCGAGCCTCTCCAAAGCAGCTATCTGACACTGCTCTACTGTAGACACAAGCAATCTGCAGAACTGACAGCGAGAGGAAACCAGCAGTGAGAGCATGATGCATGAGGATATTCTGAGGCAAGAGAGCGGGTTAGAGATGCTTATTTCTTGGATGGAGGTAAATATACATCACACTAAATAAAGACAATAGAGGAGCGCTAAACTGTTGTTTTCTTTTGCACTGTTGAATTTTCTGTGCCACTCCATATTGTTTTGCACTTTACGTGAATCCATTTAGCTTTGCACAAATGAGACTTAGAATTAATATCGCAGCAAACAACAATTTGCTATGTAAAAATTTAGTGGAGTAACTGAGCAGAGAATGAAGTCCTTCTGTGTGTGTCGTAATCCAAGCCACGTATGGCCAGGCTGGTGGCAATTCTCCAATGCTCTTGTATGGTGATTACAGGTGATAACACCATCCTGAATGGGGCCACCGATGCTTAACCCCCCCAGGTCAACACACCGTTAGCCGCAAGCTTCTGGTGCCATGTTGAGAGCCTTATGGAGGCAATAGACATGCTCCATATTCCATCTTGAGCAGCTTTAAGAAAAAGTACTGTATCCTTAATATGGTTCATCTGAACTGGTTCACAACCATGTCTACTATACACTATATTGCTCAAAGTATTCACTCACCTGCCTTGACTCGCATATGAACTTAAGTGACATCCCATTCCTAATCCATAGGGTTCAATATGAAGGTGTTCTATCAGGTTGAGGTCAGGACTCTGTGCACGCCAGTCAAGTTCATCCACACCAAACTCTGTCATCCATGTCTTTATGGACCTTGCTTTGTGCACTGGTGCACAGTCATGTTGGAAGAGGAAGGGGCCAGCTCCAAACTGTTCCCACAAAGTTGGGAGCATGGAATTGTCCAAAATGTCTTGGTATGCTGAAGCATTCAGAGTTCCTTCCACTGGAACTAAGGGGCCAAGTCCAGCTCCTGAAAAACAACCCCACACCATAATCCCCCCTCCACCAAACTTTACACTTCGCACAATGCAGTCCGACAAGTATCGTTCTCCTTCCAACCACCAAACCCAGACTCGTCCATCAGATTACCAGATGGAGAAGCATGATTCGTCACTTCAGAGAACACGTCTCCACTGCTCTAGAGTCCAGTGGCAGCGTGCTTTACACCACTGCATCCGACACTTTGCATTGCACTTGGTGATGTATGGCTTGGATGCAGCTGCTCGGCCATGGAAACCCATTCCATGAAGCTCTCTGTGCACTGTTCTTGAGCTAATCTGAAGGCCACATGAAGTTTGGAGGTCTGTGGCGATTGACTCTGCAGAAAGTTGGCGACCTCTTCGCACTATGCGCCTCAGCATCCGCTGACCCCGCTCCGTCAGTTTATGTGGAAGTGTTTGGGAACACAAACACCCAAGTGTTCCCAAACACTTCCATGTTCTTATAATACAGCTGACAGTTGACTGTGGAATATTTAGGAGCGAGGAAATTTCACGACTGGATTTGTTGCACAGGTGGCACCCTATCACAGTTCCACACTGGAATTCACTGAGCTCCTGAGAGCGACCCATTCTTTCACAAATGTTTGTCTGCATGCCTAGGTGCTTGATTTTATACATCTGTAGCCATGGAAGTGATTGGAACACCTGATTCTGATTATTTGGATGGGTGAGCAAACACTTTTGGCAACATAGTGTATGTAACAGCAGTAATAAGGATGGACGTTCCAACAGCTGTCACTTCTTGGGACTGTAGCCTTTGTTTTCAGGCTATTAATCAATCAAATGAATCAGAAATAACTGATAAATAAAGATGAGACATATGTATTTGACAAAGGCACACACACATTATATATAGTACATATAGCAAAGTGGTAACAGCATCAGAAATCATTTCATACTTACTTCTGCATAGTTCAATTTGCCGTCTTTGTTGATGTCAGCCAATGAGAAAATAGCATTCACCTCTTCAGTCGTCATTTTTTCTCCTTTCTAGAAGATTCAAAATATTTTCTTGAGTAGTAAAAATAAATACAACAAAATATTTCTGTTTCGTATGAGAGCTGATCAGTGTTTTGTTCAGTTAATGTTTAGGTAGTCTCCATCTGTAACACAAAATTTGTTACAGTAGATTTCTTTTGTGGATCTGTCCAATACCAAATGTCTACTCACAGTGGTAAGGGCCTTCTCCAGTTCACTGTGTGAGATGAAGCCATCACTATTCACATCCATCTTCTTAAAAGCTCTCATCAGCTCAGCTTCCTCCGTTTTCTTCTCACTTTTAAGAATCTCACAGAAGTCATCAAAGTTCAATTTGGATGTTCTCGGTGTCCAGTATTTATTAAGAGTTTCACGGGTTGGATTTCTACCAGCCTGCTGGAGAGCTGAATAGGAAGAGTGGGAAAAAACATTGAAAGTACAAGTAACAAAGGCTCATGACAAGCAATAACTGAGGCACAAGGATTCATTAACTTAAATTTAGCTATAGCTTTGCTATGACATGTAGCCTACATTATTCAAAATTAAAAATCAAACACAATAAGCAGCTCTGTGACTGCATAATATTACAGTAAACCACCCAACATGTAACTCCTATTACTCTCATTATCTGACAATATCATCATCATCACCAGCAGGTCAGAAAAATAAGATATTAGCGTCCTCCTACAAATACTTAGTGACAGTCTTGTTCTTGTATCTCCAACCTGGGGATCACAGTATCAATACGAGATGTTATAAACTTTTTCATCTCTGTTTATGATTTCTCTATATGCCTCTGTACGTCCTCACACACTTTATGGAGAATGTTTTCCAGATGCCATTATTTTTCTTGGCATGTAAACTTGATATGCTAACAGCTAGTTAACAGTTTTAGCTTACCACGACATAGCTGCTGTTTTGAAGCAATATTTGTCAAACTCGATCTGAACACAGCCAGATATGCTGCTCTGCACTGCACGTAGAAAGCCTCCTCATCATCAGAAGGACGAGGAGATTCTTGAAAAGACATCTTTGGAAAAAAAGGTTCCGTTGTCTAATTAGCTAATTTAGCACTCTCCAGATTATAAACGCAGAAAGCCAAATATGGCCGATAAATCGAGCTAAATGCTATTATCCTTGATTTTTCAACACACCGTCACTTTCAAGCTAAAGCATGTAAGATGCATTCATGAACCAAATTCGTTTTATCAGAGACATTTGCCATTATCCGTTGCTATCCTGCTCTCAGTTGCTAGGTAAACAAACACTTCGGTGTTCACCTAAAACGACACGGAAGAAACAAGTCTCATTTTTTTCGTTCCTGGTAAAATCCAGTATAATGCCGTATTGTACTTTAAAAGAAAATAAATGCTAACACAACATTAAGACTATGATTGACTATATGGTGTTGGTTCAGACAGTTGTTTGAGTCATTTTTCCAACAAAGCTCAAACCGGAACTACATATAGGGCAGGTTATGTTTTACTCGAACTGTTTAAGTGTTGCAATGGAGCCAAATTTGTGACAAATTTCTGCTAAAAAAAGTAAATGCGGTGAGTGTCTATCTATCATCTATCTATCGATCTATCTATTTAATTTAGCTGTTGTATTGTAACTGTAACTGTAACTATATGTCGAAATTTTATTGCAAATCAATGAACATGTCAATAATCATGACACAAAACCAAAACCCTCAGAGGCATGAACGACACAGAATCAGGCCTTTTTAAGGCCATATCCACGGTAAGGTGGAATTGTGACATACTGGTTATTGTCAGGTCTATGTCTTGTATCAATATTGTCTTTTTAGCTTGTTTAGATTAGTAAAAATGAACACCTGACCTGTGTATGTTAAGTGACTGTGCATGCATGCTGCACGTCTGAAACTCCAAACGTGGTTATATGTGCTTTGTTTCTGCAACAACAAATTGTGAGGTCTAGTGTCAACAAATCTGGGGTAGCTGTGGTCAAAAGATTTTTAACTACAAAGTCGACAGTTCAGTCCCTTGAACAGGAAGTTTAAATTTGGTAGTGAATGACTGAACTCTTGCAAACCCAGATGTGTGACTGTGAGGTATAAAAACTGTTTGCTCCCAATGTTATTTTTCAGCATAAATGACTAGTTATAAAATGACAGACTCATATTGGATTTGATGATCCTGTAGTTTTCCCTCTCAGGAACATCCACTCAAAAGATGATTGACTGCCAGCTCCATTCTCTATCTAGTACTCAAGTCACAGCTTCTGCCTATAATTTAGACCATTATTTCATTCATCAGTTATATTGTAGACTGCCAATATTTTTTTCTTTCATGGCTAACTGTCAATACACAGACATCCAAAGTAGAGCACAGACTTTAAGGGCTACAGAGAACTCCCTTTTACGAGTTGCTATATTTCAATTGCCACACTTTCCTGATGGTCATAGTGACATATCAGAATTTAATGACAGGAGACACGGAATGACGGAGATCCATCACTGGCCAAATTATCAGTGATTTACATAGCACTAAAAATAGTTGTATAAGAGTCACTTAACACAAGAACCATTTCCTTAGTCAAGGCAGACATTTGGCGTCTGGCTCATCCATCAAGACAAGCATTAGTTTTTAATTTTATAGTGCTGTCACTAATACGTTACATGAGCTTGATTACATTACATTCATAACACTCACTTGCTTATGTCATATTAGGGTAATCTGAGGCACAGCAGTGCTTAAATATATTTAAAATTTTAAAATATAAGTTTCAGAAAGAGTGGAACAGATACACTAATGAATACAAATTAAATAAAAAAAAACAATAAAGCACAACGGAAACAAAGATACACAATTAAATTAGTCAACAAGAGATTAAAACTGGTTTACAGCATATTGTATATTGTTCAGATCATAAACAATAGTTTCTGTTCTGAACATCAAGATGTGATTTCACTGTTCCAACCCCACTCTTCTTTGCTTTGTCCAGATTAAACTCCTCGTGTTGAACTGAAACAGTCAGTGGATTCATTAAGGCCAGGAAAGAGCTGAAAGAAATATCTATGAGTAAGACTTTTTTTTCTTTTCTTTGGCGGAAATGTTTCTGTCTCCATCACATCTTCAGACTGAGAGATGACGGTTTTTTATTACTCACTGAATATCTGACATGACTTTTCATGTCAGAATACAGCTTTCAGTTTTATTTTACTTGCTTCATTCATTCCCAGACACATTTTTCTTTCCTCACTATTTCCTGTATATTGCTATTTTTTTAAGGTTTCCCTTTTTCCCCCCCATTGATCCTGTATTGTTGATTAGTCAGCAGAGGGCAGCAGTGAACAAGACGTTTCCTCACTGGAGTTTCACCGACTTGAAGACTGAACCGAAGAGACACTGAGAGCTGAGTGAGTACAATGTTGAATATATTGGAAAATCTGAGGTAGAATAAGAGTCATTTTTATATATTTGACATTTATCTATAGCATCAAAGAGAGAGCACACTTTTTGGGTTACACTCTCTATTTGTTCCCACCTTTAAAATAAATGTCATGCGTCTTTTCGGATTTCAGGGTTGAATCATCCTTGAAAGGAAATAAAAAGACTCAAAGCATCACAGTCAAGCTAATTTTTCTGGTAAATAAGCGTTTGAGTAAACGATCCTTACATCCACATGCTGTCATGCATCTACGTCATCAAGATAAACATGACTACGTCACATTACTGAGATTTTGTCACACTGATTACTGACAGGATTTATGACCTCGTGCTGAGAAGCACTGAGTAGAACTCGAGCTGACTGCATGTGTTTCTGTTTTATCAAAAGTCACGTTATTTTTTTTTTTTTTGTCTGTTAGACAACTTGAATGGTTTCACAGTTTAATTTTATAGTGGAAATCCATCTGAAGTTATGTGCAGGATATAAGCCCTACTCATATCCTTAAACCTGGATCAGTGTGATTGTGACCTTATCTCTAGGCCTTCAAAGGGCTGTGAGAAAACTTTTTAGTCACACTTGTCTGTTTAATTTCAAGACGAACAAAAAAAAACAAAAAAACAAATGCAGTCACGAGGCCGTTACATTCCCAAGGACATCCCCCGTCATCCACCACTACTTCAATATTTGATTTGCTTGCCCCTGCATCTGCTTTGCCATTTAACATTAACAGCATCAATGGATGCTTGTTTGTTGCTCAGACAATCGTGTGCTCTGCGACCTTTGCAGAAAAACAACATTTTGTTATGGTTACACAAACAAGTCAGTGAGGAGATTTCCTACGGATAGAATTAATTGGATTATTTTAGGCACATATTATGCCTGCAGCAGAGCAATTCTTGTGATCCAATCATACAATGGTGACTTGTGGAAAATGAATAGAGGCTATTGTCAGTAGGCAAGCTTGTTTTCCGATAAGGTTGTCAGAAATTATATTAATTAGTTCCAGTAAGGAAGCTGAACATACATGATGCATTGAGGAGCCACACCCCAGGAATGTCACATTTTTGTCACATGGTGGATCTGTGAAATTTATCAGTTTTGCATCAACCTCCTTCCAACAACACACTTCACAATGTCAGGCCAGATAGATGTGGGAGAGAATTGCATCTTTGTGTGCATTTGAGACACACATTTTAAGTAAACAAATTGTTATTCAAAGCTGCTGGAGAGTTCTGGCCTATATCCTCTGGGAGCATGAAATCCAGACAGATGATGTTGATGGTATCTTGAAGCATGATGACCCTGCTCTAGTGTAAAATGTTTGTTTAGATTCACTGCTTTCGCTCCATGTGCTGAGTACAAGGGAGGGCATTGTACGATGCTCTGTGGAAAAGGCTGAGTGCTTTATGAGGACACAGGAATACACATCATGTCTCTTATCTCATCATTAATGGGAATCATATACTTCATGCATCTTATGTGTGAGCGTGTGTTGTAATATTGGGAGAATGTTTTATTCCATGTCTCGTTACATAATCTCACTGCAAACTTTGGATCATTTCTGTATTGTCTGCAGTTAGAAATATGGTAAAAACAAATCTTCCATGGCAGCCGTTACACACCAGGAAGCTCCCTGCATGTTCCTACCCTGTCCTCCAGGCTCTACCCTCTCTTAGGTGCCAAGCCGAGCCCCCAGCGCCTCCACCCTACCGAGACAGCTGAGTAAATCCATGAGGACATTTAAACCTTGAAGGTCAATCCTCCAATCCTGCTTCTCCTCCTATGTCTTCTTCCTCATCACTTTCTTTTCTTCACTGCCTTGTCATCTCCTTTTCCACCTTGGTTTAAACTAGCCAACTTCTTTCCTCAGAGTGAGGGTGCAGTTTTAAGAACCACTTACGACCGTCCTTTAAGGTTAACAAAAGTTTCAGTAAGCTTTCTAAAGAAGTCACTCTTGGTGAGCAATCAGGCTCGGGGCGAGCATAAATCCTCTGGGTATAGTCACGGCATTACAAATACCCACAGCGCCTGTATGTGCTGATGACTACAAAATTGAAAAAGAAAGGCTCTAATAATTCTGAGTCAAGTTCCCCTCAGCAGTGGGTATTGATTATTTGTGTGTGGTGAGAGATTTGGAAAATTCAATTAAAGGAGTTGTGCAAAGGATTCATAAATTCAGCCCTTCCAACCCGAATCGAGACGTGGTTATGTTCTAAATCAATGCTGCACTTCACAATATATTTTCTTAGGAGCATAAAAATAAATAACATTTAAAGAGTTCTGCTTGCTGCAGAAACAAATTTTATTTTCTCCGATGCTTTTTAGTAACAGCCAAGCATTGACTTTTGCACATCTTCAGTGTGGTAACATATTTTTATTGCAGTTTTCCCATAAGAAAATCCTATATAAGATGAATTTTGATATGACAAAATGAGGGGAAAGGGGACGGCTCAGCAGTGTAAAAATTGATCAGGCCATAGATGGGGCCACGTTGTGGAAGATTTGTATGTCAGCAGTAATGGGCTGTATTAAAAAGAAGACTCCTTAAGACGTCGTAAAAGTGATGGGGCTGTGTCGCAGGTCGTGGGCCACCGGCCCAGGCAGCTCCCTGACTCTGGCTCATCAATCCTAGCAGGCCTCACAGACACATGCCACCTACCCACCAGGAGTTTTATGCTCTCTGATTGAACACACGGTTGCAATTAAAGAGAGGAGTTGTATATTAGACAGTTTTGGGCCACGTGAAGCCGGTGGTCTTCGATTGAAAACGTGGGTTGCAGAGTATGCAATCTTTCCGGGCGTGATTTCTGATTTACTGAATGTCATTGCATTTCATCTTAGGGTGCAAAAATACACTTCCATGTTCTCTGAAATATTAACATAGCAAGCTTTTTTGATAACCAAGTCGAGGGTTGAATGAAAATGCATGTTAGCATTATGAAAGGATAGAGTTTTTAGCTTGTTGTTGAATACATGGCTGCATTTTCCCTCATGCCTTCAAGTATTGCCTAGAAATTAGGAGAAATGGCAACTGTTTAATAATCTAGGCTAGATTATTAAATAGGTGGCATTTCCTTTTTAAATAAACACTTCATCATTTCTCTTTTTAGGAATTCTTTCTGTTGTCCATTATTAGTCAATATTTATAATTTAATTACAAATCTTAGTTTAAACCTGACAGAAATCATTTTCCATAGAAGGAAATTATGCCTCCTGTTAAATCTCTTCTTCACCAACATTCAGTCTTGACAGCGACTGTGGCGTTTGTAATATCACCGGGTGCCAATGGGGTTACCATCATGTTTTCCTCTCCCATATTCCCCAGGTTTTTGTTAGCGAGGCATCTCGGCTGTTGACAGCTATTGGAATTGCTCTTCACCTCTTGTGCGTATGATCCCGCGGAGATCGGGCAGGAAATGAATGTGGAACCTGTGCTGTCAGTCGTGAGGCGGAGACGTCTCACAAGCCGTCATTTATCTGCAGGAGAAGCGTCTGAAACGGTGGGAGTGAATCCTCTGACATGTTAGACCCTGTTTACCCAGCAGAGCCTCTGCCTGGCAGCTGACAAATGTTGATTCTACATTAACCACAATGCTGCAACGCTGTGCAAATAATGTTCTTTCATATGGCATCCCTCATCCTCTTTATGGCTAAAACTATGCAATCCTCTCCACCTGTGCAGTTTAACACCTTTGAAAAGTAAAGGTGGGGGGAGCAAACTGTCTTTCACAACACAGTAGTCTCTTTATTTGGCAGTGCCTGGGAAGGCCGAGGCCTCTCGCTGCCCGAGTCGACCTAAGCAACAGCTGGTGTTCACAGCAACATTTCCTATTTCTGCCTAAGGTGGATCGTGTAACTCTCACTTTATCACCCATAGAGGCCATGTGAAGGACAAAGCCAGCACGCTCATAAACAAAACTAATGTTTTCATACTGGTCCCCTTTGGAGATTGATAGAATGATCCATGCTGCTTTTAATGGACCCCTTGCCACCACTGATACATCACAAATAATCTCTCACTGATAGCTATAACACTGTTACTCACAGTACTTCTAGTAATGACATGTCTTAGTAATCTGGAGTCCCTTAGGAAGATTTTCTTCACCTGTCATTAGTACAGTTTTAACTGTGAGGGTACAGTATCTACTTCCTGTGCCTGAGCTGCAGAAGCTGGGGATATGCATCCTCACTCAGAGATGAGGTGGTGACAGGAGCCTGATTTTCACTGTGGCTAGAAAATGAAAACAGCCCTCTGGCTTGTAACTAGTCCACTTCATTCAAACACTGGAAGCACATGAACTCTGACAGGATGAAATCTGACATAATACAAGTTTCCATTTGCAAATGTGTCTCAAAGAGGTGTAAACACAGCCGGACCATGCAGTTTGCATCAGTGAGTGTTATACTTTGTCACTTTATTATTACTGCCTGTGCCTGGGAGTTTATATATGCTTTTTTACATATACAGTAGTAGTGTATAACATACTTATAAGTATTTTTTGATTTTTTCAACTTCAACTGACAAAAACCCAATAATATTCCTGGGGCTCTTCTTTGTGGCATTTGCATGTTCTCCCTGTGTTAGCGTGGGTTCTCTCTGGGCCCTCCAGCTTCCTCCCAACAGTCCAAAAACATCCAGGTTAGGATAATGGTGACTCTAAATTGGCCCCAGAGTATGAATAGTTGTCTGTCTCTATGTGTCAGTTCCCACATTCACCCAATACCAGCTGGTATCAGCTCCAGACCCCCAAAGACCCTGACTAGGATAGTGACAGGATGAATGAATTTATGATATTACAAATATTACAGGTTTACTTTTTTATTTTTCCCATTTCTGAGGAGGGAAATAAATTCCTATTTTTTCCCTGACATATTTTGAAATACATTGGCATGACTTTATTTAAACATATATAAAGGGCGACCCATTGCCTTTCACACCATCTCTAATTGGCCCCTTGTGTTCATGTCCCATTGTTTTAATGGTTAACAAAGATCTTGGGCTCCTATTTGTCCCTGTGGCTCATTACTGGCTGCTGGCCTGGAGCCTCAGATACACAGGCAACCCTCACTGACCTGATAACATTTATAGTTGTAATGGATTTTTTTATGCCCGTCATTAACTTGCTCAGAGATTGGAGAAAGAAATTGCTTGTACCTTTTTTTTGCTGTGGTATTTCAACTTTATAGCATTATGTTCAGATATGTCACCTTCCATCATCTCTTTTTAAGGCCTGTCCTGTCACTGGTTTTGCTTTAAATGAACAGGTCTTTTGCGCAAGACCCTTGTAGTATCAAGGACTTGTAATGAATATTTAATGATGTTGAGTAAAAGCTTTGAAAGATATAATTTCTGTCCAATTATTGGCTCCGTCTCTGCCAGACTGTTAGGGGTGATTTAGCAGACTACTTGGTAAATGTAGACGGTTTATATGAAGCTGCTCAAAATTAAATCATTTTAACAACGTGGCAATGAAACTGATGTTCACTTCAGGTCATTGAGAAATTTTATTTATTTTCACAAAAAAACGAAGTTTGTACAAAATAACTTCAATGATGGATAAAAATATACAGTAGAAAACCATTAAAGAAAAATTCACATGAATAATGATCAACAGGTACTGCTACACCTGTGTCTAGTCCCATCAGGTATGTGTTTCAATCACAAAGAAACACAGAAACACTTAACAATATCGTTAAGTCCAGCACCACCAACTATGGATTAAAAAGTTAGCACAAGATTAAATCAACACCTCTCCCTGTGAACTTAACAATAACTAAACCTTACAACAGGTGTTCCTATTATTGCGGCTACCTTATGTGGCTTGCGCACACAGGCGCAGCCCTACTAAGTCAGATGTATAGGCTGCACAATGCCTGTCTATTTATATTGTGTGATTAGCCTGCAATAGTGTAGTTTGAAGAGTCAAGTATCATTGGTCCAAACAAGAAGTCACTCCAAAAAAAGAGCTTTGCTAACTCAGATTGAGTTTTGGTGAGAGATAGGAATGATTTCCAAGGTGTCATCTTGTCTGTTTTTCAGCACACAGTACCCCTTAAATACTCCTTAAATGATCTGTGTTGGACTGCAACTAAATCATTAATCACCAGATTATATTTTCAGCTAAACATTTGGTCAGTAAAGCTCAGAAAAGTATGAACAATGTTTTTTTTACAATTTGAGAGGCCATGGTGATGTAAAAAATCTCTTGTTTTGTCACAGCAACAGTCTGAAACTGAAATATATTCAATTTACTGTAGGGCAAAAAGAAGAAACACAGAAAGTTTTTACATCTGTGTACCTGGAACCATCAAAAGTGTGCTGTTTTAGCTTGAAAATAATTGGCAATTAACTTGCTTTGGATTGTTGAATTGTTGCAGTTCTACACTGGGACGCAGACGTGCCCCATAGCGTAACACTGGCATCCCTGAAGAAAAACGTGCTGTCTTTGATACCGTTTAGTTGCTCTTCTTCTGGAGCTTTCTACTAGGTGGCTCGCTGAGCTGGACAATATTGAAATATATAAATGTTCCAAAGAAGTGCAGGAACGCAGTACAAGACACCAACACAGGAAACAGGTCCGGTAGATGTGGTGGAGGAACCAGAGCTGCAGTCACGATGCTCAGACCAACCATGGCTGCAACACTGATGTAGAACTGTAACAGAGATGGGCAGAGTGGTCATTAACTGACTGACCTGAGATCAGATAGTATGAGGAGTTCATCGTGAAATTAATAAAAGACTGAAATAGCACTGTCAGATGAAAACAGATGAATTAATTTGACCTTTCAAATCACGGTGTGTTTTTATCAGTGGAGGACTTACATCAGATATTATTATTATTGTTATTTAAGAGGCAGAATAGCCCATTTGAATGAACAAATTGCCTTGTTACAGAGCTCCAAATAGACCTGCTGGTGACAGTGACATCATCCATGTGTCTATTTGGGCTTTATGAGCCAGAGGTAAACCACTGAGTAAGATGGAGGAAACACCACATGTCCACATACCCGACCCGCCACCCCAAACCCATGAAACCTTATCGCCATCATCGAGGCTCGCTATTTACGCAGCTTGTGTAAATAAATATATCAAGGCAAACCTGTGTTAATGACGTGCTATAAATAGAGACCTTCTCTTAATCTCTGATCCCCACCAGATCCTGTCACTACAGCAGCCACTTTAGACGCTGTGGAAACTTAAATAAGTGAGAAATAATTCCTTGGCTGGCAGAATCTTTCATCCCCGGACAGCTTACACAACTTACAGCGGCACATGATCTTTATTTATACAGATGGGTATATCTTCTCACACGGTTGTGTTTTAAGTCTTTCAAAGTACGGGCCACTTGGGATCCTGAAATCAACACTAGTCTTATTCCAAATACGTCAGCTATGTATCCTCCTCCACCCATATAGAAGAGCAGACATGAACCATTAACTTACTAACCCCACTTTATTTACTGTTCATTGAGCATGAAGCAGGAAGTCTTTTAAACTTAAGGCCCATATGTGGGGTCAGAAAATTTGTGATTCCGGCGATGCCTCGTGGAAGAGGGGAAACTCCTAAAAATTACACCAATTTTACCGGGATTGTTGAATTTCTATAGACAAAAATGAATTGCATTCCAATAATTTGAAAGGGGCTATGATTAGATAGTCTACACATGGTTGCTTTAAATTACTTCGCCGTGCACAATCTTCCCTGTGTTAACAGGTAATCTGCATGACCTTCATTTTATTGGAGGCCAATTAGACCTGCAACCACAATGATGGAAGTCACCGCCTTCTGTACAAATCTCTGGGATTACAGACCACAACCTCTGCAGTCTGACCTTCAACATTTAACTGATATAAACCATGAAATCACATTTATGCACCATTAATGCACTGTTAGCCCCCCTTCCTGAAAAGGACAATATTGTTTCGACTTAGACTTCAAGATTGTGCTTTTACCTCCATCACATACACACTATGTCTCTTCATGCAGAATAATTAAACCATTTTTGCTACACATACTTAACAGTTTAACATTATAATATTAACTCATTGAGTGCCAGCCGTTTTATAAAACAGAAAGTGCCTTGTGCCAGTGATTTTGCCCATTTTGAGTCATATTTCAAGACCCACAAAATATTTTGCACCATGTCTCTGAAAACACTGAATAGCTCAAATAAAATAAGTGCCTCTCTATTTCATCATAAAAATGACATTTGTTTTTACCTTTTTCCCTTCTTGTTTTATCAAACGTAGAGGCACCTCCCACCAAAATCACCACTTTTTGTCTAGAATTTGTCCGTTTTGCTTTCTAATCATGATCGTCTCCACTTCCTGCTTTGATCTCTGTGCCATATACCGTCTCTTTATGCTCCGACTACATCTCCCAGAAGCCCCAACATTACTCACAGACTGTGGGAGACCGCGATTGGCGAGCTGCTGCCGAAAAACTACTTTGACGCATTATTATGTCAATGGCACTCAAAGAGTTAAAGTCAAAAGGCATCTATAGTTTAAAACCAAGGTAGAAGTCTTGTAGATATAAGTTACATATAAACACTGCTTCTGTGCCATAAAATACTATATCTCCTGGACAATAAGTAGCAATGTTTAAATGTAGTAGTTATAATGTCTAAATGTCTTGATTCACTCAACAAACCAAATCAAGCCTGTAAAACAGACGTCTTACAAACTCAGTGTTAGTCACTGTACCAGGGTCTACTGACCTTCCATCTTACAATCCAAGCCAGGTCCAGTCTGGGTAGAAAGAAAAGCATCTTGTGGTAGGATGCCAGTCTCAGCTCTTCCTCTGAACAGTGCTCCAGTGCAGACAGTAGATAGATGCTGAAGAAGAGGAAGCCCAGCGAGGTCACAACATAGGGCACCAGCAGACCGTCCTTCAGGAACAGAGGCAGCATGCTGCAGAGGAACCAGGACAAGAACAATGGTGCATTGAGAGTTTCTGTGCGATAAGCCCAAACAGAGCAATGGATAGTGGTGATACAGAAAACAAAGGAATATGGAAATATATATGGCTTTATTAGTTTATGGATTTTTATATACATCCAGGAGTACATCTAAGATAATGTTTGCTGAGAGCAACAGTAACCACATATCTTGTGTCCAGCAGGCATCCAAAAGCAGTTAGTGATGGCTCTGACATTCATGCCAAGCTTATCTTAGTTTAGCAAAAGGGCACGGACAAGAACAACAGTTGACTCATAGTTAATCGCACATCACCCCAGCTTGTAAAAACCCATCCACTCACAAAGAAAACACTCATTCTGAAATTTACTCCACAAAAAAAGAAAACAACTCCATTCAGCGCATAAATGTTTAACAATTTGGAAATACATACTTTGTCAATTTAAGCAGACTGGCTGCATTCTGTCCTCTTAAAATTGCTACGGTTGAGCAGCCATTCAGCCAATTATGCAGACAAAAGATGTATTTCTTGAAACTGAGTCTGTAGAGGATGCAGATAATGTGAAAGTCAGACTGTACCGAGAAGCAGCTACAGAATGACCTCCTGTCCCTACACAACGCTCACTTAGACAGCAGGCATGCAGACTATGCCGTGTAATCCCTAGATATCCTTATACTAAACCACACACACAACAATTAGTGCTGCCGGAAGAATTTAACAACAGCTGGTGAAAGTTAGACAGCATTTGCAGCACTACTTGTCTTTTCCACTCATGGTCCTCAGCTCAACCCACATCGTGGATCCATTTAGCATTTTAGGATTATATCCATGGTTTATTTGATAGTTAAGAGTGGTGAGAAATCAAGAAAGGTGCCAGATTCAAACCCTGGACATCGCAGTCATGTGGTACACACCAGCTTAGCGACCAGGTCAACTTTTGTTGCCACGAGTGACAGTTACAGTATGGAATAAGGGTAAAGGTTAAAACTTAAAGTACTAGTAGAAAAGTGAACTGACTCCGTAATCTCAGCTATAAAGCAATATTATCAGCTACTTGAGGTTTAAGTTTAAATGAGACTTTATACTCTGAAAAATATGTATTTTTAGGTCGTAAGAAGAAAAAATCTTATTTCCGCAGTTACAAAGTATTTATGCTGTAACAACAAATTGAAATCTTTCTGCATTTTTTGTGAGTAGTAACTGTAAATGGAAACCTGCTGTTTATTAGAGGAATAGTATGATAGATGAAATCACAAAAATTGGAACAGATTAAACAAATGCGATATAATGTGTTAAGTGACTTTGGTGACAGTACCAGAATAGCTATATCCCAATTTTTTTCTTCATGCTAAATTAACTAGCTGTTAGCACTACCTATTGATTTATAAAATAAATGATAATGCTTTGACTGACTCAAGACTGAAGAATGAATATAAAAGTACAAAATGCATAAACCCCCCAAAAATCTGTCATGGCCTAAGCAGTAAAGTACCTCTGATATAAAGGACAACTAAAATCCAGCTCGTGTGACTCAACCTGTGGGATTTCTTCCAGTCTCACCTGAACGTCGACACCTGCAGGAACCAAACAACCATCAAGGGGAGGTCATTTGACAGGAGGCAGACAGGCCTAGAAAAGATTCACTGTTAAACGCACTCTGCAGTAAACACCATTAAATCTTATTTTACAGTTAGACAGGAAGTGAGGCCATGTTAGGTCAAAGCTGTAGGCCATGCATATACAATATAAAAACTAACCCAATAGGACATCCATGTCAATTGATTATTTACACTCTCTCACAAGGCAGTCAAGTGTCTGCTGCACTACATTATTTTATAGCTGTGTTTGTTTTTCACTGTAACTACTCTGGCAAAAGACCCCTTTTGCCTTCAGAAACGCCTTAATTCTTCGTGGCATACTTTCAACAAGGTTTTGGGAACATTCCTCACAGAATTTGGTCCATATTAACATGACAGCATCACTTAGTTGCTGCAGATTTGTTGGTTGCACATCTATGATGAGAATCTCTAGTTCCACCCCATCCTAGAGGTTCTATTGGATTGAGATCTGGTGACTGTGGAGGCCACTGGAGTCCACTGAACTCATTAAGCTTTGTGACATGGAGCATCATCTCGTAGGAAGTGGCCATCATAAGATGATCCACTGTGGTCATAAAGGTTTAAATGATGCTCAGTTGGTACTAAGGGGCCCAAAGTGTGCCAAGAAAATACCCCTCTCACCATTACACCAGCAGCAGCCCAAATCGTCAATACAACTACAAGACAGGATGGATGGACATGCTTTCATGCCGTTTACACCAAATTCTGACCCTACCATCTCAATGTTCAGCTGAAATCGAGATTCGCCAGACCAGGGAACATTATTCCAATCTTCTTTTGTCCAGTTGTGGTGAGCCTGTGTGAACCGTAGCCTCAGTTTGACAGAAGTGTCACCAGGTGTGCTCTTCTGCTGCTGTAGCCCTTGGTTGTGACCAGTGGTCATTTGAGTTATTGTTCCCTTTCTATCTTTCTATCTCTCTTGTGACCTCTCACATCAATAAGGCATTTTCATCCACACAGCTGCCGCTCATTGGATAGTTCCTCTTTTCCGGACCATTCTAGATGGTTGTAGTGAAAATCCAAGTAGATCAGCAGTTTCTGAAATACTCAGACCAGTCCGTTACCATGCCACATTCAAAGTCACTTAAATCCCGTCTTCAACAATCTGATGCTTGGTTTGAACTTCAGCAAGTCTTCTTGACCACATCTACAGTACACGCCTAAATGCACTGAGTTGCAGCCATGTGATTGACTGATTAGCTATTTGTGTTAACAAGCAATTGAACAGGTGTACCTAATAAAGTGGCCGGTGTGTATATATATGCAACATTTAAGTCTTAAAAATGTTTTGCCAACAAGTTAAAACAATGCTTTCATGGCACGTGTGTTTCTGTGTATCAGAGGCCTTTTATTACTTGAACCTGGTTGCTTGTGTCATATATACTGTGCTCCAAGAGTGGCACTTTCCACGGGTCCCTGCATGAGCCCATAATTACAGCCAGTGCTCTTCGGCGATCCTGTTACAGCCCAATAATTGATCCTGCGCAAACAACGCCCAGAGCTGCCGCCTGCCATTCTCTCCTAATCCCTGGACATGCATTACTGATTGATTCAGGGGGACAGGTGGGAGATACAACTCAATAGTTAATAAAGCAACAATCTACCCTAATCTAGATTAATAGATGAGCCCAGATCTAGGAACCAAATCCCTTGCCGTCAAATCTATGCTAGACTTTACTCTGTACCTACACAACTTTATACATATGGAGGTACATAGTGAGCAGTCTCACTCTTGTAGAAAGCTGGGAGGGATGAGATGGCCAAGGTGAATAAGCCCTCTGTTAGCAAGTCTGAACTTAAATAGATTGTTCCTTTGCGACTGTGGGAGTACAGCAGGAGGAAGATGAGCACGTATTCGACTCATTAACAATCTGCAGGACATAAACTGAGATCTGAGGTGGGGGAACGGGCGAACGGCTCCTTTGTGAGCAGAAATCAAATCTATACTCATGAATATTTGAGGCATGGCTACAAGATAGAAAAAGTACCATTAATGTTTGTTACCATCGCTGCTGTCACATGTCGACAGATCGCCCAGTGAAGCAAAACCTCAAGAAGTATTACCTCTGTACTTACAAGGCAGCCAAGAGGATGGACTTCTCGTGGACTTGATAGGAGAAGAGGAAAAACGCCAGGGATGAATTTGCCTGAAAGTGACATTGAGAATTTAAGTACAACAACAAAATCACCACTTCCATTATTGAACAATATGACAGCAAACTTTTAATAAAGACAGTGAAATACAGAAAGTTCTTAGATAAATTAAAATGATTAAATCACTGATATTTGATACTGTGGTTGGTTAAAAGAACAGGTCTCGTCTCCCTGTAAGGGGAGGGCCCACTCACCAAGGCCAGTTTAAACTGCCAGAAGGTGGGCTTTGTCAGAAGTCTGATGCAGGAAGGCAGCACTGCTAGGAGAGTGCAGACAAGACTGAAAAACAACACAAATGAGCATTAAGATCTCACCTCAGCATACTTAATAATCAATAAAAAGTTGGAGTATAGAGAGTAACCCACAATATCATAACACAAAACAAGAAGGGATATAATTCTAGGATCCAATTTTAATGTTGTAACTTAAAATAACTAAGACTGTCCCTGGGAAGGGGGCTGAATAGATTGATATAATTGTGAGGAAAGGAGTTTTAGCTAGGGCAGAGAATACCCATCTTGGGTAACATTATTTACCTGTATTTTTCACACCATTAATTTTCATATGTATTTAATGTTACCATTAAAATATGAATTTATTTACAACACATCGTAAATATGTAATACCTGTGAATAGATGCAGATCTGTTGTGTCAACGTCAATATTACAGTGACTTGATTTTTCATACACAATGTCTCCATAATGAACGTAAAAGAGAAAAATGGTAAACTAATAAATATTTGTCACAAAAAAAAAATCCTCAGTGGGTGATGAAGTTACTGCAGCAGGAAAAAATAGTTATACAGCAGAAGGTGTGTGGAGTATAAAATCAATTGTGAGTCGATATGAATAATTGCATTTCATAATTCCAGGCTGATGCATGTGAATGTTTCTGTGGTGTTGACGTGGTGTCATGTGAGAACTCAAAATGACCACAGAGCAGAACGGCAAAATCTAACCGTGGTCTTGCTGTTTTTTGTTTTTTTTTTTCTTTTTTTTAAGACACCGCCTGCTCCACGGACTAACACCTCTGCTATGTGGGAAATGACAAAATACTGGCCCCTTCTTAGGGTTACAGGCATTAGTTTAACCCTTCAATTGTCACCTGCTGGGGGTGGAGGCACCGGAAGAGAGTGACTATGTGTCAGTGTGAATGTGCTGAGAGGTCGGGCGGCGAGTTAGCCCAAGCACAAGGGCAACAAAGTGTTTGTAGTATGACACAGATAGATAGAGATAATGATGAGTGATTGATGGATAAATAGAGATACTGATAGTAGTAGTAGTAGTAAAGGACCAGTAAGTGGGTATATTGTGTGTGTATGCGTGTGTGTGCAGGGCAGGGTTTTGCAGTCCGGAAGGACATGGATCACTTTTCACAGCTGATTCATTTTATGTACACAGTGTGTCCACACCAGAGCATTTAGCCATCCGCTCCCTGTGCCAAAAAGACGAGTGTTTTTCAATTGTCTGAAATGCACCACCGTCAAAGAAGTCCCACTTGATCCCCGGACTTAGCAGTCTGGCAGAAACGTGTCCATGCTGCGAACATAGGACTCCTAAATTTAGAGTGCTGGGTTATTTAAGCAGGATCCACCATGACACAACTGTTTTCTCATTGTGATCGGACGGGTTCTCAGCTTTTAGTCAAAATAAATTCTCCAAATACTTCCTGGGATGCTCCCTGGGGAAGCGGGCAGAGAAATTAGTTAAATGTTGTGAGTCTCGGTATTTATTATGCCGTCTGACAGCACATTAATTCATCTCTCCTCCACTTTGTCAGTGAATAAAGCTGATATAGCATAATATTTTTTAAATGAAAATCAGTTTGATTTACATTTAAATGTGTAATTTACAAAGTCAGCTGTGCCTTCATGTCCAGAAGAGACCAAATGATGATGAAGAGAGAGGAGGGAAACCTTGTTACAGTAGAAAGAGGGATTACCTGAGGTAGATCTGGGAGTCACTGGACAGAATGGATCTGATCTTTATCAGGATGTTCAAGCTGCACCACGTGTTGGCCACCTTATCCTACACACACATGCACACACGCAAGCACACACACACACACAAAATTAAATGAGAAATTATGTCACACAAAAGCACTTAAAAAAATAAATAACACAGGCCTTGGTGCTCATGTCTAAAAAAATCTCTATTTCATTTTGAAGAAAAAGCAAATAAGTTGCATTGCTGTAGTAATAAAACTTCCCCACTGAAAGTGCAATAAAAATTCCCAGAGGGACATGTACTCAGTAATAAATTTACTTGTGTTTAAAAAAAAAAAGCATAGGATTTATTTGTAAACCTCAGGGCACGGGGTCAAGTGTCAAACCAGAGTAGTTTCTGCATAACCAGCAGATATTGACCAACCACAGAGCACTGCCTATTAAAATATCCTCTCTATAATTACATTCATTAAGTTTTTATGGAAAAAAAAATTTGGGGGTTAAACTATTTTAGTTAAGTAATTTGCTGAAAACAAAGGCTGCAACTAACAATTTGTTAACAAATAATCTGCCATGATGTTCTCAATTAATTCAACATCACACATAAAATATAAAAAAAAAATTCCAGTGACATGACTTACAGATTGAATTTAAAATTATATAAATTAAAGAAAAGCAATCCTCACCTTTTCTGACTAAAACGATTAATTAATGATTCATCAACTGATCATTTCAGCTTTTTCTCTCATATTAGACTATATGAATTCTACATTGTTTTTACAAATAGGCTAACGTATAAAATCAGACCTGAATAATATGGAAGATATGTTGCAGCCATAATGCCAGGCTAAAAGTACTTGTGGTTTCTAAGAGATGAAGAGGGCGTTGCTGTGAGATTCAGTTGATTTAAGTGCTTAAGCACTTGTGCAGGGATCAGATGATATTGAGGCCCGAGCCGCCACTGTGCACTATGATATCAGCGCGCGTAGATCAGCTGTATGATTCCACTGAGAATGGTTTCAGTGTGTGGCCCTGTCTAGAAAAACTATTTCTGGCCTGCTCCCTCTCCTCTGTGCTACAGCTGCTCACAGCACAGCTGTGTGGATCTTAATGGCAGCCTAGTCAGCAGCGTCCAGTGTTGTGTTGTCTCAGCCCCTTCCCTCTCGCTTTCCTCTTTGCCTCCCTGCTCCAAATAACCGCCACGGGAATGTTCCTGAACGCCGCCTGAAGCCAACACATGAACAAGAGGGGTGGTGGTGGTGGGGGGGTGAGAGCAGTGTGGCTCCTTCACCTATAAGCTAGCATGGAATTTCACAGGGAGAAGCATTTGGTGCCATTTTTGTGAGCAGGCAGCAACGTGAGACGCCAGAATGCAGCTCAGTGGGTAAACTTACAACTGCTCCCGTCCAGGAGCTGCCACCAGTCAGCAGCCCTCTTCCTCCCCAACACCCCCTCTCACCCCTATCCCCTTGTCCAAAGCTTCTGCTTACGTGCACAATCTCACAATTAGTTCGGGATGACTCGACCCAGCAGCCTCGCGTGCTGTCGTCACAGGAGAGTATAGTGTCTCTCACACCCTGTGTATTATGTTTGCATCATTTCGTTGAACAAATACTGCCACGGAGCACGCTGCCATCTGCTCCCCTGGTAGAATTTTCAATTACTTCTCACATCCCTGACAGCTTGTGGTGGGTGCCACCTTGGGCACCGGGACAAAAGGAAGGATACGGGGTTTTAGAAATGAGAGCTGCAAACTTTGGCCTCTGAGCTGTCAGTCACACTTGAGCACAGAAACACACCCAGTTACTTTACCTCTGCTCCTCCCATGATGGCTCTTCACACTACGAGCAACTATCACTTTCTTTTTTAATTAATATCATATTCCTGTATCTTCTTTTCTCTCAGATGCCACGGCTGACTAAGCACGACATTCAAATATGTGTATGTGTGCTATGAAACATTCGATCATGAGGTTGGCAGCAGGCACCAGTTGTCTGATGTGCCCCACTCACCAGTGCACATGGCTAGAACATGGCTCTGCTATGAAGTGCTGAAAACACCCAGGCCATAAATTATTTAGATTTATCTATATCCTCCTACTGTATGTCCTGAGCCCCAACACCTCCCAGAGATAGAGTGAAACTAATCTCCTGACCTTTCACCATTTTATTCCGCTGTTTTCTTTGATCCTGCTGGGTATCCATTTCCACACCGTCTAAGCTGTGCAGTTCACCGTGCTGAACGTGTGGCTGAACTTTTTAGAGAAATGCCTCTTCCAAAAAAACTGGAAAGTGGACATAAAATGTCCAAATCATCACCTAATAATCCTGTAATATGAAATGGCTGTTCTCTCCTTAACTGGATTACAATTTAGAAAAAAAAGTGCTGTGTTATGTCTGTAAACAACATCTGGTTTCAACAGAAATTAAGGAAAATAAAGGCACTTAATTCACAAAATAAGCTAATTAATTAACAACTAATTGGATTGAATAATCCAATGTTGTGTGTGTAAGAGGCCAGTGCTGAGAATATAAAGCCTATATTAAATTATTTAGAGTGAAGAGCAGGCTAAATAGTGTTAATATTATCTTAAAACCACTGAAATAGCCTTAAACCAAAATCTTAATGTAATATGTTTATGGAAAACATAACAAAATGGTTCAAACACAGCCTTTTAGAAATAAAAGAGCTAATAAATAAACAGAATGAGCGAATCTGGTGGTGAAGAAATAACACATCCTGATCTGCTCTCTACTCTGCCTTCAGCATAAGAAAACTAACAAACAAAATTAAAAAAAAACAAAAAAAAAAACACAAACCTTGCCCTTTTCTGACCCTCCTCTTTCTCTTATATCTTTTGTACAGTCACTTCCTTTACTGGATTAATAAAAACACTGATGTCTTCTATGCCCAAAGAGCAGCCACAAACCACAGAGCACTTGTGTACTTACAGATGCCAACACTGCACCAGGCTTTAGGGTAAACAGACACATACAGCATCTCCGTTGGCTCATAACATAACAGAATCTGGCAGATGGCAGGACATATTTCATCTTGGAAGCCATACAAGAATCCCTGAGGCTTACTGGCTTATTTTATGCTATTGATTATATTTGGAATTTGATTACTATGATTACAGTCACATGCATTCATGAATTCCTGAAAGCTCCTAGGGACACGTTCTTGTGCGACCACAGTGGGGTAGCGAGGAGGAGAAACATCTGCACCACCTCAAGGGAAACAGGAAGTGTGCACGTGACCAGTGTGTATCATCTAATCTCCCAGCCATACTCTATACTCAGCTGTAGTCTATCAGAAGATACTGTGAGTAGCTATTATTAGATGCCTGCATGACAACAATGTAAATTTTTTTTTTTTTTTTTTTTTTATTAGACTAAAAAGTCCTTTAGGCAAAATTATGCTTGTGGCTAACTTCACTGGTTACTTTATCAGCAAATGTCTTTGACACTCTTACTTGGCAGCTTATATTATACTTATGTTTGCATGTTTAGTAGATTTTTTTAAATATATTTTTAGATTGTTGGTTTTGCAATATACTGCATTTTTGCACTATTCTGCACTGTACATATCTTAAAAAAAGCTTAAATCTAATTATTTTTTCCTACTGTGTATGGCAACTGTTGTGAGAGCATTTCCTTCAGGACAAATAAAGTTTTATCTTATCTTAACTTATCTTATCAGGCTGACCTTTAATTTAAGAAACTCCACTGTACCTCAAACAGGCCGCGAGCCACGGGAAAGATCCTCCTGACCACCTGCATGGCGTGACTGGTGTCAGACAGGAAGGGCAGCCAGCAGAGGGCAAAAGTCAGCAACACTGTTGAAGCAATTCTCACCAACAGGAAAAGCCTGCATGTAGAGAGTCACACAGAGAGACAAGCATCGTGTCTGAGTGCTAGAGACACGGACAAGAACAAAATAGGCACAAAATGTGTATGTAATTTCTAAATGAAAAGACAAATATTGACGTAAGTGACTCGTTTAAGTTTGTCTACTGGCATTCCTCAAACAATAAGTGCATGCTGTCTGCGAGTCCTAAATTTGGGATTTGACCCCTGCGTTGAGGAATGCAGTGAAAGCCATGCATCAGCTGAAAGTCTTCAGTGTAGGTCAGGCTATCTTGTCAGCTGGAACTGTGAAGCTGCTGGTTAAGTTGCGCACACACAGCATAGCTGAGGAGTTTGGGCATGGCGAGAGTGTCATCTGGACATATCTTCCCCCCCAGCCCTTCTAATCCAGCTCTCCATTTGCTATTAAATGCCCTTGGTACATTGTTACTAGATAAACAGACACTGGACACACTAGTAACAGCATCCAATCTGATTACCTCAGTCATTCTGTGGCTCTCCTGAGGACACTGCTCGCTTATAGACTGACATTACATATCTGCTTTGAGCACTCAGCTGACACTTCTATGCAGAGTGACAAAATATAACAAAGCAATGACACGGTTGAGTATTCATGCCTTCATACAGAATAATAATCCTTAGAATAACTCTGACTCTTCCAGCAGTTGTTTCACTGAGTCATTAGCTGTGATCTTCACTTATCGACTGTATTTGGACGTTTGGCTGTCTCCTTGTTTCTTTTCTTTCGAGGAGGCAGGAAATGACACTGATAAACCTTTTTTGTTGCTCTCTTTTTCATTTTTTTCCTGGCATCTGTTACATGATCAATTCAATTTAGTCAGTGTGCTGTGGCTTGAACTTTGACTCTTTGACAAGGGTGCATGGAAAGACAGAGTATATAGACAGTATATATAAACTACTTAGCAGGAAGCCAACAAAAAATCTAAAAGTAGGAGATACATATTTGAAACATCCAGTTTTTGCCACTACTAAACAAAAGACAATTCCAGGATCATTATGTCTTGTATGTATGATTCATATCTATCACAGCTACTGGGTTTTCTCTGCAGTAGAATACTGTATGAAGCCATCCACCCAAATTAAGAATATTCATGTCATCTAGGAGAGTTCATTTAATAATTGCGAACATGAGCTACTCTCTCTCAAAGCCAGAACCAGAGAAGTGAGATCAAGAAAACTTGATGTCATGGTGTCAAGTCTGGAGCTGCCCCACAGACAATGAATGGGAGGCTGATTGTGTTTTCTTTCATACCCAATATTATGGTTTTATATATGTAGCTTTACTCTATTGTGGTATTGTCAGTTATGAAACAAAATATGTGCCCAGAATATTTCTATGGGTGCTCTGAGTGTCATCTATACCATCTATCCCAATTCGTTCATTTGAGAGAGAATTGTTCATATCTACTAATACTTAGACCATCTTGTGTGTGTGTGTATTTATTTGGGGATGGAGGATGTTTTTTTTTTATTTTTCCATTGTTGTTTCTCTATGAGGCACTTTGAAATGTGAAATGTATGAAAAGTCTCATACAAGCAAAGTTTGATTTGATGACATAGGATTGATGGATGGATTTTGAAAATGCTATGGTTCCCCTTTAAAATCACTCTGATAATGCTGTTTGGGTATGTTAGATAAAATTGGGAATCACTGCCAGATAATGCCTGAATCCCTTCAAATAAAGAGAAGAAAATGTTAAGAGGAATGAAAGCACAGGACAGAAACCAGACTCACCCTCGCCCCAGCAGGCCCAGTTTGACACTCTTCCCCAGCAGGTACCAGAAGAAGGGCAGGGCATGGTACAGCTCCATCTGTTTGTAGTTGAGAGCCAGACAAAAGGCCACAGAGCCCAGTGCATCCCAGCCCAGACCCAGAGCCAGAACGCCCCACAGGGCAAAGCCCAGACTGACTCCGTTGTATCTGATCTGGTAAAGGTCAATATTGTAGTAAAATCTCAGCTCAATGCGCTGTTATGTACTGCACCTTTGAAAACAGCAGCTGATCTAGGGTTAATTGAGTTCAGTTGCTCAGTTTGCAACTCAACTGCATCACTTTTGTTTTTAATAGTGTCTGAATGATTACTCCTGTTTGTTTTACCATAAACTATAATAAATGAGCAATGAAGAACAACAGCACATGATCTGTATAATAGAAGTTGTCTAATATAATGTCGCTGTGTAGTAAAATGCCCAAATAATACATTTGTACTGCCATTCAGAAGACACTCTTTGGTGGTACATAACGTATCTCTAAAATAACGAACATCCTTTAAATCCTTACAAAATTGACTATTAATGCAATTTGAATGCCAGTATTTCACAGGAAGGCATCAAAGCAAATTCCAATAATAATATCATATTGTATATCACTGTGAATTAATAGTAGAAATTCAGTTGCACATGAAGGATACTGGAAATGCCCATAGTCAATGAGAATTAGGCCTGGATATAGAAGGAAGCAGAACATGGTGGACACCTAGAGAAAAAGAGCATTTACTGGTTGTTAGAAACAGCTCAACACAACTAAGATCCAACTACAGTGCACTAGTTATTAATTATTATAAACTGATGCTTTAAATGCTCATTTAGAAAATTTGAATCACTTGACTATTGTGTGAAAAACTAATCTCAAAAGAAAGCTGATTCTACCGTGTATTAAACAATAACTGTCTGATAACTTTAAACACGGGAAATATTACAGAAGACCCCTCATGTACTGTAAATGTGTTCATGTGTACATAACTTCCTGGAAAAAGTAATAGCATTATATTATATTGCAATAATGACTTCATAATTCCTCAATTTGGATAATCAGTGCTGTAATCAGTCTTAATAAGGGTGGGTTCCCCAGACTAAGAGGAAAATGGCTCATCTGGCTCTTTAGTTGGAAAAAAAGGTATTAGATGTCATGTCATATCTAAGTGGGTTACCTTCTTTTTAGAGGATCCATCAGTCAGATATAAACAGTATAAAACCACAGCAGGGACGTATATCAACAAATCTGCCACCAGAACTGAAACAGAAGAAAAATTACGTAACAGCTACTTTGCATGTGAGTAAGTATTGTATTGAGGTTGAGGTAGGAAGGTTATCTTCATTACCTGTAGCTCTCATGAATAACTTATGCGCTGGACTTTCATAACCTCTGGATTTGTGGAGCTCCACCCATTCAGGGTTTAACATCTTGGCTCTGCAGAAATATGTATTTATAGTACAGAAATTTCAGTATTTATAATCCTAAAAATAAAGTGCTCTACGATAAGAATGGGGGTGTGCTTTTGAGATACCTATGCACAAGGTATACAATATACACTCCATGCTCTTCAACAGTACACTGAAGCAAAAATGCCAGGTAAAAAATACTCTGTGAATAATGATTAAAAATGACTTACATGTAAGCACAGATCAGGCTGTGGTAGGCAGTCAGAGGAGGATAGTCAAGACCCCAGTAATTCAAGTCATTATCAGTGGTGTTAAAATACCTGGAGTGCAAACATTGCATGCATTTATATCAAAATTGTGTCAGACACCAACATCACTGCTCCATACATGCAGTTTCAGCTTTAATTTTGATGATGATGGGTGATCTTCTGTAACTTTGATTTATCCCATACTTGTGGGAAGAATCTGCTCTCACCATGATGTATTATATATGATGTATTTGTCCAATTTATTTGATCATTACAATATTTCCAGTCAGTGCCAAAGCTCTAAACAGCTCACACTCCTCTCAGGAGCCTGAAATAGCTTGTCTTTCTCAAACTTGCTCCACTGAGCAAACAAACTTCAGACTGACCATTGCTGGACAGGGAGGTTGTAGGTCACTTCTTGCCAGTGCCTTTGAGCTTCATAGTCGCCAAACATGGGAGGTTTCCCCGCCCCTGGAGAAAAAAAAAACATTTAGCTGTGAGTCTGATGAATAGGCAACTGCATCAGTGACTGACAACACTTAAACACACACAACAGACCCGCGAGCCAGAGACAGGATGCTAGCAGCTACCAGCAACACGATGACATGTGTAAAACAACTTTCTGCCGATAATTTATATACAATAAAACGAGGTACGTGAGATAAGCAGTACAGTTGTAAAGAACATTGTTAGGACTCTGAATGGTGCAGCAAGTCCTCGTTTAAACACAGTACCTGAATATGAATTCAGTGAAACGCCCCATCTCACAACAACCCCGAGCAACACGCAAATCGATACGAGACTCCACGTTTGCATAACTTTGACTTAGTAAAACTGGCGTAAAGAGGAGAAATAAAAGCTAAAAATCTGTCAGCTTTTGGAGGATGGCTACATTTCCTGGTTACGTCATCCGTCAGCCTGCGTTGCACTTTCTCATTGGTCACTGAGCGATGACGTAGCCGCCACGAGTTGTGAGGCGTTCAGGAACACCTAGAGAAAGACGAATTTTTTGAACCACAGCACAGTTTAGCCTATAATAATTGTATCAAACGAGTTTTAATTATAACTATAGGAAATAAAGTATTTTAATTCAAAAAGAATAAAGATTGTAATAAATATAAATAAATAATCTTAAAAACACCAAATTTAGTATCTAAACTACTAAATATTGAATGTTCACTGTCAGCATACCCAGAAGAGACTATAATACAAAATACTATGTTTCTGCTAATGTACAATATAAAGCATGTTCAATCATGAGCTCTCAAATCCTTTATTTGACGACATGTATGTCATCTGTCTTTCAAATTTATCACGTTTATTGTCCACTACATATAAGGAGCAATAGAAGACCCGCTGTCTCGTATATAGGAGTCTGCTGTAACCTTCTGTATACGGATGTGTGTATGGCTATCCAATACAAGCCTCTCCCCTCACAATGTAAATCTCGGCCCAGGGGCATATTCTCCTCCGTGACCTTTACTTCTGTTGATGCCATCGTCTTTGTTCCCAAGGTGTTGGGATTTGTTGGGCGAGACATGTTCCTTGTGGTTCCGGCATCAATTATGCATAAATAATAATAACCTCGGACAACTGCTGATTTGCAATGACACTTTCATTACAACGGCAGCAGCCTATAACTCACTGGTACCCATTAGTTATTAATGCCCGGCCACGCCAGCTTTACTTTGTCATTTATTGCTTCATCTCTATGCCTTTTTAAATATTCAGTAACTGCTGTACCTACATTTACTGTCTGTGATCTTCGCTCGGCAGAAGGCTATAGCTTGTGGTGGGAGATGACCTAGTTATTATGGAGGCCTGGGCCTTGCTTGCCAATGCCATTGTAGTCTATCATATAAACATGTCAAGTTCGCTAAGGCAAGTCAGACTTGTTATTTCCTGCTGTTTTGTCACATGTTAACATAAGAACAGATAAAGACCCATAATTCAAATGTTAATTCTATCATCAGTGAACTGTTTGGGATGTCTTACAGAATTCATAATATGCTTTTACATCCATTTCAGCTCTGTCTGAGGGTTTGAACACCTAAATGACTCCATATTCCAGAGGTGTTTGATGTCCAAGTGTTTATCAGTGACATGCCCTCTCTGATTCAAAGGTCAAAAGAAGCGCATTAACTCCTTTGGACATCAGGCAGGTGAACTGGCACTCCTCTGTTAACTAAAATCTGATGCATCTATCCTCACCTTATAAGAGTTTTGACATGTGACATTGCAACATCAAGCATCTCTTGATAAATACTGATACACCTGCAGTGGATCTACACATACAAAAAGTAAATGTATTTGAGATTTCATGATTTCATGACAACTGAGCGAACTCCATCTGTAAAAATGTGATATCAGGACAGTTGAGTGAGCGTATTGTGAGGATTATTTTGGTCAACTAAATTGAGTCCAGCTGTACTGGAGTCACTGATCTGCCGAACTGAAGCATTTCATATATAAAAGTTATGATTTTCTGTATGGATAATAAGAGCTCCTTTTGTTTTGTAATAATTTGATACCTTTGTGCTTGGATTTGACTCACCATTTGTACTTCAGTGTTACTGAAGCTACTGGGATGATGATAGCAGATAAACTCTCAAGCATGAACACATGATTCAATTAATGCCCTCAGCTGAAAAACCTTGAAGTTTCAGTCATAATGAGCTTTTGTGGTTTGCTGTAATTTGGTCAATGTGTTAATGTGAGATGTGAAACTTAATGATTTTGAAATAATTTTCAGCAGTTGATGAGTTTGGGTTTTCCTGAGAAATGATGGCTTCACCACAGAATGATAAACTCTTCTTCTGTCTTTGGATCACTGTAACAAATTAGTCTACAAATGTAGGTCTGTACTAACCTCTGTGGCTCTTTATATTCTTTATATCCAAAACTCCCGTAAATGTCCGATCAGCTGGTTCAAACACAAACACTGGAACTTGTAAAAAATGTTTTGCTCTATATAACCCAAAGCACAGATATGTTTCAAACAGATATATAAACTGTGGGCTCTGCTTATAACATACAGTAGATACATGATAAGAATCAAAGAGTATCAGTATATTACTGTCTATGAAGGAAGCTGTGGCTGTGTTGTGATTTGACGCATGTTGAAACAAATATTTACCATATTCATGTTGCTTATCGTTAGGTTGTATAAAATAGGGTATGCCAATAAAAATTAATGATTGGGCCAGATATTAATTTGTTCCAGTTTCTCCTCCTGAAAGTAAATTCTGATACAATGATTTATTCTGTAATGATTGGATAAAATAATACATAATAACAGCGGTGAATGGCTTCTGTGGTAATGTTTGTCCACCGTGGTTTCAGGTAATATTTCTTTGATTTGTGATTTCCATAATGAAGAGCTGGAGGTGTCAGTTAACGCCCCCTAGCGGCTTTGAATCTCTGCCGAGGCCATGTCAGCCTGCAGCATCACACACACACACACACGCACACACACACACACACACACACACACACACACACACACACACACACACACACACACACAGGTTAGAACTTGCATCTGCATCCTGCATCCCCACAAACTAACTAAAAACGTCACTTCGGTATGTGTTTAGGAATTTCCGACTCAAATACCCCAAAAAGAAGAAAGAAGTGCCTCCATACTCACACATTTAATCTAAATGATACTGTCTGGCTGCTGCACCCTGAAAGTGACCTCTGGTGGTTCCTGAACGTCTCTTTCACCACATCTTTAAACCGCCTCTTAAGTGTGAGCATGTGAATATTTCATCTATTCAATTCATAAACTATGCCAAAATATAATTGCATCAGGAAGCTTTTACACAGCCTAAAAATTCTATATTTATTTTTTTTTTACATTTATTTGTTTTATTTCTGTAATATTGTGTGTTTCGATTACATTGGGGAAAAACAATGATATGCGTTATTGTGACAAGATATTTATGCTATAATAATAATAATGATAATAATCTGTGCAGTACTGTATAATCACGATATGATGCTAATAATAATAATAATAGTCCAGTTAATAATAATAATAATAATAATAATAATAATAATAATGATAATAATGAATGAAATGCCACGGTGACACTGGAGAAGCCTTCTGCATCATCAGCACCTTCTTCGGTGTCTGAAAGTGAATTGAAGCAGAGAGAGGCTCCTTTCTCTTTCTCATGGGGATCAGATAAATATAGCGCCTGTAACCCCCTCACACACACTTTCACACACTCTCTCACACTGAACCCGATCACCATTTGCTGTTTGTGTAAAAGTGATTAGCCAGACACAACTGCGAAGCTGTTACCTTTATAGTAGCCAAGCCGCAGAATATCCTGTAAACCGACACGAGCGCTGATGTAATGGTGAATTAAAAGCAAACTGTGACCTCCAGTCAGAGCTCATTATCAGGAAACAACCATAAATATAGTTTGAAAAACAATTAGCCCGTTTTATTTTATTTATTTTTACCCTAATTCACACCAGCATGATATCAGATTTTTTTATCCACCTCAAAAGCTTTTAATATTTCGCAAAAACTGGATATTAAGCTGCACTTTTAGATGTATTTGCACTAAATCTCAGGATATGACATGTCTTTCAATTTACATAATAATCACCTCCTCTTTAAATTTAAAATCCATATAAATACTTTTTTCTAACCTTCGGCAATAATTCTTATTTAATTCGAAAAATTGTTAGGCTATTTAAGATGTGTTAATAAAGGTGAAATAAGCTTAAAAATGTGATGCCGAAAGATGTTGATATGGGCGACAATCAGGCTTCTGCGTGAAAACATAATTTGCTCTTCCTTAAAAATGTCTATAAATAGAATTATAATGGAATAATATAAATATAATTGAAACATTAAAAGGTTAATTTAAAAATATAGACTTTTAGCATCGTGAAAATGGGATGGTGTTAATAATTTTCAGAAGCCTGAAAATGATTTAGCAAATTTAAACACGTAATTTTCAGAAGATACGACTTTATAATATGTCATTATATAATATCTTTAAAAATGTGAATTTTATTGTCGTTGATTTTTTTCTGTCCTTATAACGTAATAAGAGTAAACAATGTTTTCAACAATATTTTTCTCAATAAATATGTTATCAAACAATTTAAGAATGTTAACAAAGGAAAATTAATTTGAATTCTTTCTTAAATTTATTTACAAATAAATTCAGTTTACAACACAATATAGCTACATAGACTTACATATATTTGATATTTTTTATTATAAACAGACTATTTTTTCAGAGCTTTTGTGTCTTGTATTAAAAAAGGAAGCAAAAATGTGTCCAGTTGAAAAAAGAAAATTATCACAGATCTCAAAACAGGGAACAAAAGAAAAAAAGACAGGTAAAATCTTTTTTTGTTGTTGTTGATTTTTTTTTACAAATATTTACAAATATTACCTGTACAGAAATATGTCCTTTTCTTTTTCTGTTTCAACAGTCTTTACATGAGTCCAGTGTTGCCTATTTGTCATAATGTCTTTCTATAAAAATAAGAGTTTATTTTCTCTTGTTGTGGAGTCACTGTGAAGGCCATTTGGACACTGCCGCCGCCGCTGCTGACGGTAAAACATGTCCAGAGAGCATATTTGACGGCACACTGAGGATGGGAGCGATAGCGGCTGATGTCCGGGTCAGAGACAAGGACTGTGCGCTCAGCAGGGCCGACTGAACGGTGACCGGAGGCCGCAGGAAAGCAGCACCCGGTGACACCGAGGACGCGCTGGAGACCCCGATGATGTTCTCTATGCTGAAGGACGGCCTGTTGGAGGGCTCTGACTTGATCATGGACGCCGTGCTCAGGCTGTTGAGCTGAAGCTGCAGACTCGGGCTGAGCTGGGAGTTGAACGCTTTTCTGTTCAGCTCCGCCGAGGACAGGAGGGGGACGCCCGGGGGCAGCATGGGACCTACAGGGGGGATGTACGGGTACTGCAAAGCCGCCGGATGGGAATAAGCGGCCGGGTGTATCCCGTAGTGCCTCCCGTAGGGGCCCCCGAGGCTGTACGCACCGAAACTTTGCATCATGAGAGCAGTCTGGTCCCTGAGCATGTCCGGCTGGACTCTCTTGAACCGTTTCCTCCTTCTGAGGAAGCTGCCGTTATCGAACATGTCCTCTGAAGCGGGATCCAGGGTCCAGTAGTTGCCCTTGCCCGGGTTGCCAGGTTCCCGAGGGATTTTCACAAAGCAGTCGTTGAGGGACAAGTTGTGGCGGATGGAGTTTTGCCACGCTGGGAACTTCTCCCGGTAATACGGGAAGCGGCTGCTGATGAACTCGCAGATCCCGCTGAGGGTGAGCTTCTTCTGCGGGCTCTGGAGGATGGACATGGTGATGAGGGCGATGTAGGAGTAAGGCGGCTTTACCAGGCTGTTTTTGGGCTTCTGGATCCCTCCTGTCGTTGCACTCTGGTCTTGACCCTCTCCCTTCCCGGTGCCAGTCTCTCCCTCCCCGGAGCTCTCGCAGCACGGACTCCCTCCGCCTGACCTGGTCTCCTCCTTCTCCACCTCGATCTCATCCTCCACCTCGTCGTCGCCTGCTTCTCCTCGGAGGTCGTGCAGGATGCCTCCCACCGGGCTGTCGCAGTCGCTGTCCATCCTCTCCATGCCCTCCTCGTCTCCTTCGCCCACCACGTCGATATCCACGTCCTCCGCTGTGAGCACAGTTTGGCCGGACATGTCGCTGGCTCTTTCGCTGCCTCCAGACAGGGTCATCTCACGGCTTACTTCTACTTTGTTGTTTTTAAAGTCTGCTGGAGCCAAAACAGCCGAGCAGCCGGGTGTGATGGGTAGGAGGGCGCAGCGCGGTCAGTGCGCACACACAGTGGATCTGCTGGACTTCGTGTCAAGAGATCGTCTCCAAAAAAATCTAAACGTGTTTGAACCGGCAGCAAGCCGGTCAAGCCACAGAAACTTCAACTTTATAAATATTTCTCCGCTCAGTAAAGTGAGCAGGCCTGCGTAAAGCGGCGAGTCTTTGCCTCGAAGTTGTTTGGAGATGTTGCGACTTGTGCGCTCCGACGTCCCTTCTCGGCGCGTATATTTCCTACAGGAGTGATATTTGGAGAGCCAAGTCGAGATGACACATGCTGCTTTTAAAGGCCGGAGCTTTTAAAAGGACTGTCTGATAGATTACTTTTCTCAGTATAAGATATACTATCAGTGCAGGACACGTGGTTTGGTGACGACAGACGCCCCCTTCCTCTCCTCTCCTCCCTCCTCTCCTCCCTCCTCTCCTCTCTGTTAAACCATGCAAACTGGAGTTGTTTCATGGATTTGTCAACAATGGGACATCAGCAATGCTGCTTTCCGCTGATTTCTGTGTTCGTCCGTCATAGACCATTTAACGGTGGCAGTGGAAGGAGGAGGAGGAGGTGGAGGAGGAGGGTGGGGAGAGAAAATTGGCCCGCGCGATTGAAAGATCTGACGCGCATTAACGTTGCTGCGTAAAAACAATCAAAACCTCTTTAACTTCGCCAAAGCAAACTGTTGAGAGCTGCCGAATGAAAACGACGACAGATAAGTTCACCTCATCCCCCTTTAAATGATTTTAAGTCATATTGTGTTGTTGTTGTTTTTTTATTACATTGTGAAATTGTGCATGCGTGGATTTCTCTGCACACACATTTCCAACTCCTGCATGTGCGCATTGGATACAATGCGCAAGGATTTTTCTCACTTTGTGTATTTGGTGCATGCCTTGACATTTCCAGTTTTGCAGCCCGCCGTGTGAATACAAGCTGCGAATGCAAAGCGTGAATTGAAGTCTATTTATTCCCGCAGGATTAGCCGAAGGTGGGAAGAGTATTGAGCAGCAGCAGCAGCGGCGGCGGCCAGCGGCAGAGACGACAATGAATGAAGAGAATAAAGAATTTCCTTAAGAGTTTGGAAGAGGTGCTAACGACCTCAATCAGTGCGTGATTTTACATTTGAAAAAAGTAGGAAATGCGGGCAGCGGGTGAATGCAAAGAGAGCATTTATTCACAAGCATGAAGGTGAGCGGTGTGGGCTCAGGAGAGGACAGCACAGCCGGCACAGTGGGAACATTTTGAGACCACAAGAGTTCGCGTAACGTTCAAAGCGACTGAAGAAATGTGGCGCAAATGATATGGATGAGATGATGATTTAAACTGCAGCTCTATTCCGATGTGCCAAAAGCGATTGAATTGATTTTATCGAAAGTCTCTTAAGCAGCTTAATGAAAATATCTATAATAAACACAAATCACTTATTCATGAGGAAGTTTTATTTAAATTCAAGCATTTACGCAAGTTACAAAAGAATCGATTGTTATTGTTATTATTATTATTATTATTATTATTATTATTATTGCTAATTAGAAACACCGTGAGGTAGGATATATTTTAATTTAAACACATGAATATTATTCATGTTTTTATTATTGGTACATTTCATTAAATTACACGTGTCACCCATTAATTCTTACCATTAATGACAGAATAAGAACAAAGCGCATTTTCATGAATTTATTTTAGCTTCTCTTTAAAATCCCGTCAGTGATATTTTAGTATGTTGCACTAAATGTGATCCTTTAATTGGTTATAGGTGCTGCTTCATGCGACACCTCTGCTCCCGGGATGAAAGTGAGATTAATCAAACCCTATCATTAATACTGTGCGTGCGGGTCAAAGGAGGGAAACATGGCTTCCGATTAGACTCGCCTGGTGTTAATCTCTGGCTGACCTGTGTGATCTGGAGCTCCGTCAATACGGACTACTTAGCAGATGAAACCAGAGTCTGCATCAACTTTTATCTTTTTCATCCGGAGGGTGTGTGTGTGTGTGTGTGTGTGTGTGTGTGTTTTAGGAAGACTGGTTTCTCTTTGGTTTCTGCCATTTTCAGGCCCATAAATCAGACCAGTACTTTTTTTGTTCAAAGTTGTTTCTTTGGGTTTTTCTTTGCCCCAATCGAAATCGATTGGACACATTTGGCACATTTCTTCATAGCAACAGAAATCCACTGAGCTCTTTCTGATATCAGTGACCTTATGTAGCCAAAATCTAATTTGTGTGCCTTTTTTAAAATGCAGCAAGAAATGTTTTAAAGCTGCAAAATAAAAAAAAAACTTTAACCTTTCTGTCAGTGTGTGTGTGTGTGTGTGTGTGTGTGTGTGTGGAGACAGGTGCAGCCAGCCTCCTTTAAAACAATCCCAGAGAGTCGCAGTGTTGTGTGAAAGGCAGCGTAACTGCTGATATAACCTGACTGCAACAGCACCGAGAGGGGGATTCAAACCCGTCCTTCCTGTGATCTTTTGAAGCCTCATAAATCCGCTTTTATACCTCCGCAGTTTGTTAATGAAATGTACGTTTTAAGCACACATGCACGGCTTAGCGCGACAAAACCTTTTAGTATAATAAGCCAACTCGCTCCGGCATGAAACCATTAGGTGTGTTGGTGGAGGAGGCAGACAGCAGCAGCACAGGTGATGGAGAGGAAACAGGCACCACATGTGATCATCGCAAACTACCAGCAAGGTCACCAAACAAATAACTGTGATCATAATAATGTGATGCTCAGGAGGCTCCTGATGGGATGCTTTTATTTGTGGGGCTCCTCCTGATGTCTGCCAGGGGTCAAAGGTCAGGGTCACCTGCAGAATTAGAGGGCAGGGTGTTTGCTCAAGGACACTTCAGTTTGATGGGGTTACTAGTGTGTAGATCATCTTAAGTCAACTTTTTCAGTATTTTCTCTTTTGTGTGACATATTTTTTTTGCCACTGGAGCGATTTCTGCTTATAATTATCATAATTATTCCATATAAAATTGGACATTTTTATGCTCTTTGGGGCCGTAAGACCATATATTAGGAAAGTTAAGATTTTATCACATTTTTGTTACAGTTTGTATGTGTGGGAGCTAAAGGTAGGAGAGGTGGATGCTTGTTTATTTTTAACTGGATGTCTTCTGACTAATCAATAGTGACTCTCACTCTTTCCCCCTTTTAATCTTTTGAAAAGAGCTGAGTAGCATTATGTGATGTACATCCACTCATTTAAAATATCTTTATCATGACACTTTACATGATTTTTAATGTAATTTCATTAAAAAAATCGAATTATCAGTTAGATATTAAAATCCCCATTAGAAATATAAAATAAATAAAAATAGAAATATTCCAATGAATGCAAATATGTTATTGCAAAAAATAAGTATAAGCATATGACGCCAGGGCTAATTAAAATCCCAAACTCGCATTTTGGCATCAAAAATCAACTGTTTGTCAAAGCAGATTTTTGAAAGGCAACTCGTTTAATTAATTAGGTGAGTGAGCAGAAACGATGTGATAAATTAATGGCATTGTTAGCGCGTCTGTAATTACAACCATTATGTTAATTATTTTACACCAGTAGCCAAATCTTCAGCTTGTCAGATTTAATAAAACAAGATGTTCTAAAAAAAATGTACAAAAATATATATATAGCACCATATCTGTAATTAATAGAATTTAATTGTTCATGATGGACTATGTGAATTTTGCAGAAACCCCGTTCCTCTTCTTTTTGGAAATCACCATTTTTAGCTTTTCACAAAGAATCCACTCCATCAACCTGCGAGTTTCTGTCAAACAACATGACGGAGCCCATTTTTAACTTGCAGGGTTTCAGTCAGAGTGGATCTGCACACCACATCCTGCCACAAAGGCCCTGAATACACCACTGATCCACGTGTGTGTGTTTATGTTGGACGTCCCATCTATTGGACACGCCTATTCAGAGACACATGTAGCAGATTACAGCAGGTGGAGCAGGAACTAATGTCTCACTTTTTCGTTTCGTTCATATTGTTGGGCTGAGATGATGAGCTCCTGATTCATATGGCTCACATCAAGATAATAGTATGTTTAAAAGATAAAAGACATCTTCTCATACTTTATTTGCAGATGTTGCTGCTGAAGTCAGTGGAATAAATGTGTAAGAAGAGAAACAGTGGACATGTGTGGGTCAGTCACAATGTATATTTCATATAGGCCAATAATACATTTCTTACATCACCAACCTGAGGTCTTCAGGCTGGTCTGCGGCCTGTTTCTCCTTCAGCCTTTGTATGCGCCACCGTTTGCTCCAGTTTGCTTCATACTCTTAAAAATGATTGAGATGGTGACGTGGTGAAGTGAAACATTAAAAAAAACAGTCAAATTAATAAATGAATCTTTCCTTAAAGTAATCAAATAAATAATAAAAACACAATTAATAGATATATAACGTTATAAATAATTATTACTGTATCTCGCATAAAATGTTGTGAAATTGTCCCTAACGCACACGTTTCTTTCATTGTCATCTTTAATGACCACGCTATTATTTTAGAGTAAAAACAAACACATAGGAAGAATGATTAAAAACAGGCGGAATAATTTACAGGACAATTGGAAAAACGTTATTTATTTACTAAAATGATAATTTTATGTGTCCAGTTCTGTAAAGCATTAAGAACTCCGCACCGTCTCCTTGCAGACCTTCAGGCCGTCCATCGCGCCTCTCCACCGGCCGCCCGTTAGGAAACCCCGGGGAGGCTTCTGCATGCTCCATGCTGCATGTTACATGTGGTGGGAAAGTGACACCTCCTGCTAAATGCAGCCGGATTACCATGCCAATGTGCACTTGTTAAGTACGTGCAATGTTACCCAGTTTGTAGGCTTTTTGTCATTCAGATTAGGACTGAAATGTTGCACATCAGTGGATCACCGTGTTGTGTGATTGCAGAGACTTTCAGGCTGTAAACGGTGCAAAGTGGCTCAATAGCGGCCATTTAACATGGTGTCAAAACACAGGCAGCCTGGCTTTGCACCAAGTCATTGTCTGCATAAAACGATAGTAAACAATGTGCTAATAGAGAATGATAAATGGAGGCCAGCAGAAAATCTAACAAAAGTGAACATAAATGTGTTTAAAAATCAAAATATTGTGTATTGAAATGAGCAAATAAATAACCAAATGTACATAAACAAATCATGCTTGCCAAAAAGGGGTCCAGTGTGAACTCCATGTTGTGACTCCTCCTGCACTAACCTTAATGTTTGCACGTGATCCAGCTTTACTGACATCAAAAGCAAAATCTCACTCAGTGACCCCTGAACCCAATATTCTCCTGCCTATTGATGCATACATACTATGTGTAACATCACACTGAATTACCTCCCACACACGCCTGGCCTGCCCATAATAATATTCCTTCACTTAATCTGTCAAGTTCCTCACAAAGACACTTTACCTCTTCTCGAACCCAATTACAGGAAGAAGAGGATGATGAGGAAGAGAAAAAAAATGTGTTTATCTTAAAAAGTGAATCTTTCACTATGTGTTCAAATGAATATCACTAGTAGTCTTTAACATGCTTTATTCTCACGAAGGCCTGTAATGTTCACACCTTAAGGCATATTATCTAATTCATCTTCAAGCCATATTTCTCCTCTAATGCACAGCCAGCACTCCATCCCCTTATTTGCTTTATAAAAAGTGTCCTTGTCTGTTAATCCAGTGGGGAAGTGAATATCCCACATCCTAATCAAAGTCATTGTGCTGTCTCTTGAAATTAAGGACTGCACCTTTAAATTGTCAATTACTCTGAGGTTAAGTGGGCTGAATAGACCCAATGATTCAAATCAGGTGATACAATTTACTGCACACAGCTATCTGACTTCATTTCATTTTGGCCTTAGTCGCTCCTGCAGACAATGACGTGATTTATTACGCAAGGGGAAATATCAAAGTGTATATGTGGTCTCATCTAATCTATGATTGTTTACTAAAACGCATATTTATATATCATTTTATCAATAGACTTTAGAATTAGAGTCAAAATCATTGGTCAAAATGGACCATGTAATACTCTGTATTAGTGTTATTTTTTTAAGGTTTTTTATTTACCTATACACTAATACACATAGTCAAAAACTGTTATTATATACACTACCTCTGTTTGAATTTGCATGTTACTATTTGGAATAGCTCATAACATATTTGTGACTGTTTTTAGGTAAATTAGCATATTGTGTCACTCTGGGTCAGAACAGAGAATGTGGAGGAAGTATCCTCTAATGCAAACTGTGAAACACTCCATTACAAACAGCACTGAAAAGATACTCTTGAAAATATAATCAAGAAAATGTATCTCATTACAGAAAAATGATCATTAGATCACTACACAAGCATTAATGTGTTAGCAGAATTTTATTGTTGCAGTTGAGGTGCAGCTATTTCTTTAATTTAAAAAAAAAAAAATCTTAACATACAGTAGGTCTGCATCTAATTATTATTTTCATTACAGATTACTCACGATGAAACAATTTATTGCAAATCCTTATTTTTGAGAGGCTGGAAATATGAAATATTTGACATTTTGTACATGAAAAAGCAACCAATTAATCAGTCATTAGAATAGTTTAAATATTATGTAAAGCACTTCAGCTTTAATTTAATATAACAGTAAGCTATAATACGACATATTTTATGAGCTCTTCACGTATATTATGTAAGTGGAGAAACAATGTTTCCTGTTGAACTGTGATGGAATAGACTCTAAAGTAACATGAGATAATCAAATACAAATACCTCAACTGAATCACAGTGCTTATAGGGTAAATGTTTGGTAAATTACCAAAAAATAAATAAATAAATAAATAAAAAAAACAAAAGGTCAAAACAAACCAATCTATGGATAAAATTAACCCAGTATTACGTTGATGCTGTATTAATCCAAACTGGATCCATTGTATGTATAATATAGGTGATTTTGCTGAAATTGCAGTGTCTACTTATACTTTTAAATAATATAATATTCAACATAAAGTTAACAGCTAAACAGTGTTAACACCCAAACAAAGTCACACCCATGCCGGGAGTCCAAAGTCTGCCACACAAGCATCAATATTTTACATTCCCTCAAGAATCCTCTTTAAAGATGCAATCAATGCCTCCTATTCATTATCCATGTGTATGTCTTCTAGGTATGGCCTTTGTCATTAAGCAATAATTCTCCCCTCCACAGTCCCACATTACTCCGCTGCTCCATACTTTTACAAATGCCTCGGGGCTATAAATACTAATGAAATCTCTTTGCTTAATTTGATTTTGCTGGTACACTTGCAGTTATGGCTGAACTTTCCCACGAGAGAGGCTGATTGAACACTTTCAAGTCCTTATGGAAGCAGGAAAACATTCCAAAGAGCTGGGGAGATCATTTCCATAATTACCCCGATTGGCAGCCTAATGACCTTCTGTGACAATAAAAAGATCTCTTGTTAATTCCATTTCTGTCGCTGACATTCAAGAGATTCCTATCTTACATGTTTGAGGGTTCACAAGATAACAAGTGTACTTTTTTTCCCTCCCGTTTTCAGCGAGCAAAAGAGCAGCCCCATTCAGCTGAGCTCCCCCAGCACACTGCAGTGATGAGGCTCTGCTCTGCTCTGAAAGGGACCTGCTTGTGCCTGCACGCCTCGTCCACCCTGACCCAAAGTTGGATAATTTATGGGCCCGGGGGAAGATTATAAAGATGGATCTTTGAGGCAATCAATTCTCATGTTGCGTTTTGAATGGTGGGATAGAAATGAAGTGCAGAATAATTAAAAAGATCACAAGTCCCCCTTCGCATGTAATAATGAGTGGCTCCAGAGGCAGTGGGCTCTGCCACAGTGCCGGAGGAGGAAGTGCCTTTGATTTGGCTGAGAGGACACCCAGCCCGGTCCAACACTGTGCCATACAATGGGGGGGTTTCACCACCAGCTCACACTGAGGCTGCGTTGCAAATCACACTCTGTGACTGTTTGAGGACTGTGTGCTTGTCCACCAAGCAGATCATAAGCAGATACTGTTGTCAGAGGAAACGGAGGAGGGATGAGATGGGGGGGGGCTTGTTGCTTGGATGTCTAAGTCAAGATGACTCAGAGCTGGCATGAGAAGTGATGGAGGCGGTTGTTTGGAATATGTTTCACAGTGGCCACAATGCTCAGAGTGTTATGGGATGTTCAAATAAAACCCTTCCGTTCTTTGCATATGAATCAGTGTCAAAATGTACCATCAGTCCTCTGCATGCACAACTGTGATCTGTTGTTCCTTGACAGATTCAAATGGTAATCTGAGGCCTTTTTATACCTCAGAATGCATTAGACCAAATGTGAAATGTGCATCTGTTATTAGCCGTTTAAGACAAGGACACACTTTTTGGAATAAACACTACTGCTTAGTACATGATGTATTGTTCAAAGCATGTTACCCACATCACAGTCCCTTGTTATAATGACAAAATGAAGTCAAAACGAAGCTGCGTCGAGCTGGCGAGGGCGCTCTGGAAGCAGATGGTGGCATGTGTGACTGCTATTCTCTACAGGAAGGGGGAGTGTAATGACACCTGGCAGCGGGCTCACATTGAATATCGTTCTGCTGGTCACTTGGTCAACTCAACATTGGCACACTGCACACACACATCCAGAGACGTGCAGCGCTGCAGGCTGTAGTTAATTCACTGAGGATTTCCTTTTTAAAAGGTGCTAACATCTTGTAACTGACAGAACCACAGATTCCTTTCCCCTTACAGTCCGATTGTCCGCCTGATTCAGTCCTGCACATACTTCCTGATAAACTGATCAGTCATCATTCTTTGGTTTAAATCACTGATAGTGGTATTTGGCATCGTCACAAATTTCTGCATAGTGGGTCAGAGTTTGGAAAAAGAGCTTACCGGCAGCTAAACGTTTGTCTCACATTTCAGTGTCACAGATAAAACTGTCTGCACACTGTCAAGCAAGTAGAAGAGGCTCTTCAGACGCAAAATATATAACTTCTTCCACATTGAAAAGGTGTAAATAGGACATAACTAGACTTTAATTCTTTAAAATGGTGATCTGTTTCATTTGTAACAGTTGGTAATTTTTTCTTTATCCTTGAGCTTCAAATAATAGAACCTACTTATATAAACCATGCATACTGTAATATTGTAGGTGCAGAGATTAAAAGCTTTCATGAATATGAAAAAAAATTAATTTCCCCTCCAAATCTGAGAAAACAACACATTTTAGCAGCCTGTTGAGTTAGATTCTTTACATCCAGATTACAACATAGCCAGTGGCAATCTATGTAAAATAGAAATGTTCATTCACAGAACACACCAACACAAAATGTATACTATCCTACTTTCACCTCATTAACATACCTTATTGGATCATTTTTGTGATTAGTTAGGCAGTAACTTCTCTAAACTGCAGGACAGACATTTCATATTTTTCAAGCTGGTAAAAAAAATCTAAACCAGTGGCTTCTGGTTCACTGAGGGAGCTTATAGAGATAATCAGTGAATGGTGACATTTAAACATGCTACAACATCATCAAAGTGCTGCAGTTAATAGTTTCTTGGCTTGCTTCTCCTTGGCCTCTAATGTCACAACTCCAAAGGGAAAGCTAAACAGATAATGGGGACATGTGACTTAACTTGAGAAAGCAACTTAGAACAGCAAATTCAATTCTCATGTTAGAATTCTGCATGCAAACAATCTACACTAGAAATTAGAGATACTCCTGTCAGATGACTCGTGTTAGTGGAGCTAACATTATTTGAAGCTGCCTTGCACCTTCTTTAAATTCTTATCAAATGTTTACAAAAGAGCTTAATCTGCTAAAATGCAATCAGAAAATCTACTGGTCGCTGCGGCAACAGCGTTCCCTGGCTTGGTGGTACATTATGTGTGACAATGTTGAATTAGTTGCCTAAACTGGGAGGTAAAAACAGCATGATTATTTAGCCTATTCTAAATTTTCACAGGGCTGTACAGTATATATTCCCAATGGGAGCTTAATATTAATCACTTGTTAGTAATAGTAATCTCTTTTTCTAGGTCCCAGACAACAAAAATATGACCTGAATATTTTTTAATATATCCTTTATTTTACCACGTATTCCCTTGAGATTAAAATCTCAAATATTAAAATATTATAGATGTATTCTCTCTCTCTTTGTAATCTAAGCAGGTTCATGCATGAGAGCTGCAGTTACAGCTGATAACAAGTGAACACTGTGGTGTTAGCACTGTAAGCTGTGAGCTGTTGCCATGGAGCCAATAGAAATGCTCCCAAACTTGCATTTAGCATCTTAAACTGTCGATGGCAGGTGATTCTAGCACAAACGTTTTCAACCATCATAAGAGAATTTAGTATTTGTCTCACTTTGTTTTTGTGTTGCAAAGTTACTTTTCGGTATATTTTATGTGCTAAAAAGGACCATAGATGTTTGTGGATTTGAGTGGTATGCTTAGTATCATTTGTTGCACTTAGCCGTCTCAGATTTTCTGCATCCTGCCATAGAGGGCTTCAAACTTTCGTTGGCTCACAAAGACCCCATTCTCCTCTTTGTTGCTCTTCTTCATCACCCAGCTCCAGGGCATAGCAGATCTGCTCAAACCCCAGTATTGTCTGGCCAAAACCACATATTAAATTTGCCCTGCATAAGCCATTTCATTGAGCTGCAGAAGGAATTCCTTTGCTGGGTCATTCATCTGTGTACATGGTGTGGACACACATTTGAAACAAAGCAAGCCAGTCAAGGATAATATTGAGGAAGTTACATACATTTCAAGCTTTGCAGCATATGTCATTTCTGTTTCTCGCGCTTTGGCATTGCAGTTGGTGCAGATTCATGCAGCGGGAACATTGCTAGACTGTAGCTGTGAGCGATCTAGAATTTCTCCCTGCATGTGTAATGTTTTGCACTTCATTAGGAATTCTGGATTTTCCCCATCAGGAATGTCAACTGAATAGAAAGAGAAGGAAACTAAGAGCGCTCTCTATCCACAGCAAACAATTGACAATGAATAATAAAGGGGAAAAAAAATCAGATTCAGGCCAAAACGGGATGTCCTGTAGATAATTCATCAGTTCTGTATTTGAATCTTGCATGAACGTATCTCTTGTTTGAATACATTTTTTTATTCCGTATCTGTACTTTCATCTCTGCACCAGCACGGCATGTTTTTTTTTTAAACTAATCACTTTATAACCATGTTAATAATGTACAGTAAAGTTTTGATTGATCATGTAAACCAACTGAACCGTCAACCAGATCATTCTGCTTATTTGGTCATGAGCTAAACACACTGCAACTTAAGAAAACACATGAAGCACAACACACTGCCAATTCAGAAATGCACTGAAAGTGACAGTCAATGTTGTTAGATAACTAACTAATGGTGTAAGTTTATTTGAGTTGAACAGTTTGCTTGGTTCTCGTTGAAAAGTTCACATGCCCGAGTGCGTTCATCATTTTTTAGTGCCCCTAGAAACTTATATCACAACTCAGTTGTGTTTTGCTCTGTGTGCAAGTTACAGAGCTGTTTGTGTTTGATTATGTTTTCTCTGTTTGATACTGTTTTCCTTTATTTAACACATTTTTTGTGCACTGTATAAATTAAGATGCTTTCTAGTTTTCTTGTTTCTTGTTTAATGTATAGTACAGGGCCACGGAGGTCACACCAAAAATACAGTATGTCCACAGTAAAAATGGTGCTCTGATAATCAACAAACATAACATCATAAAAGATACTGGAAAATCAGGACACAGTGTACTTAATTGGGTAATTTATCTAATTTAATGTTGATCTCATCAAATATTACTGGGCTGATTCACAAACCCTCAAAGCATATTTTACAGTGAGCCCAGTGTGCACAAACCTCTATGACCCTTAGTTATTGTCCTGAGATTCCTCTCAATTTAGCACAATAATCACTCTGTAAACATTTGATTTACTTCAAAGACGCTTCCACTTACCTTAAATTGTATTTGTCTGAAACCAAAGTCATCTGACAGAAACTCCTTTATGTGTTGTTGCTGCAGTCCAAACACAAGCCCAATAGAGTATGAAACATCTGAGGGATGAGCGGCTGCGGCTGACCATCATCATCTCACATGATGTTGTGTTTGCAGAACAGTGGCGTTTCACAAAAATACATTAAAATTAAGACCCAACTTATTTACCACTGAGTGAAGTAAATGTCATTATACTGGCTAAGGCTTCAAATAAAAACTAAAAACTTCAAATAACAGCTGCAAAAAAACCTAAGGTTTGAGAGGTCAGTTTTAATTCTCGCTGTGTTTACTGCCTATCTTTGACCAAAACAAATTAAGTCTAGTCTAAACTGCAGTTGAAGTTGAAATTCAATTCAAAGGGATGAGACCCGCCAGTTAGTGAAAAGAACTTTATGTGTAAACAAGAGTCTGCAGTCATGCTGTCGGTTATGTGAGGCTGTATGGAGGCACAGTGGTGCACTAAGCTAAATATGCTAACATGCTATACCTTTTGAGGCGAATCTGCAACTGCTTTACTCAATTGATTTATTACCTCAGTTAACATTGTAAACATAAGTTTATAGTTTCATCACTAGATTCAAGTGGTGAAGTCAGCATGATGCTTATTTAGTAAATTATGATCCCATTTAGAGTCAAACAGACCATAAAGCGCCGTCTGGTCTGAGGGTTCAAACCTTTCACAGTGTGTTTTCTTTGGTTGCCTTATTCAATGTTCAGTTATCACTTCTAGTCACAAGAAAACAACATGGCAATTGTCAAAACGCAGAATTTGAAGCTTATGAGTGGCAGTCCCCTTCAAATATACGGGCTATAGTTGCAGTTTGTACCAAATTCCATAAGAAATTATCCTCAAACCTCAGCCGCACTGCAGAGCTGAAAGTCAGAGGATCACTAAAGTCTGGAAGGTTCATCCTCTGAAGACCATGAATACCTGGACAGAATTTCATGGCAATCCATGCAAGAGTTTGGACCAAGAGTGAGACGGACAAAATCCACATATTGTCTTCAGTGTCTCACTCTTTACTATTGGTTTGAGCACCACCAGCACAGATTAGACACAGAGCTGAGGAACGCTCAGGAGTAGGTGTCCACCGCCTCACAGATAATGTCCTGATCACTTAAAGAAGAAGTCCACTGGGGACTCGTATGTCCTCACACTGGTCGCTCTGACATGGTCCATTCATTTGGCATCTGTCCCATGATCCCTCAGAGCCACAGAGTTCACACTGTGCTGGTGTCCGTCTGGTGTGTGTCATGAGCTGTGCCACTGTAATCCCAGGAGAAATAGCCGTCACCATGTGTGTGTTCATATACACCCTGAAGTTGCTATTCTGCATCTTGTGTAAAACTGCCAGATTTGTCCCTTTACACCATGTAAGCTTGTGTGTGCTGATTTTCTTTCTCTCAGCGTGTGTGTGTGTGTGTGTGTGTGTGTGTGTGTGTGTGTGTGTGTGTGGTATCATCTCCCCAGTGTATTCTAGGCCTCTTACTCAATTCTCACATGAGGATGACACGAGGCTTCTGGTTTCACTGTAAAATTAGGTCGACATCGATAGAGTCACAAGTGTCACCATGTGGCCGCCCTGCTCTTCACTACAATACACAGAACTTACTGTAAATGAACATTGGCTTGACTGAGGCCTTTCTTCTGCTTGCCATCAGTGTGTCATCAGCCATGACATTCATGTGCCATTATTTTGTTTTTTCATCATGAATTTGATGGATTTAGGAGGTACAGTATGTATGACAGAGAGCTGACTGAGAGTCGGTGAAAGATTTCTAATGCTGCATTCTCTTGTTTTTGACAAAAGTCTCACCTGAATTTCTGAGCCTTACCAACTCTCAGCAGACTGTTAGAGGGACCAAATACCATCAAATCCCAGTGGATCGCTGGCATCCAGCCAACACAAGGCTTGCAATTTGTCTAAGTTGATGTCAATGAAAATATCAGCCCTGGTTTATATGAACAAAATTTACCATCAAACTTCCCCCTAATGGGAAATGATACTGTACACTTTTTTTTTTTTTAAATCTCCTGTAACATTAAAACTGGAACATTTGATATTATGAGCACGAAAGCATAAATCTGTTTTGCTTGTCCAAGCTTGTGTGCTGGTCCAAGCAGCCAAACAAATTAACATTTGACTCCTGTTCATTCCCATTTTATGTGAGCGAAGGGGGAAATGTATTCGAAATGTTAACTTTGATGAACTTTCAGTTGGAAAATCGCCTCGTCTGGCTGACTAGACGGCATAAATAGTAGGATTTAATTGCTTAGTGGACACTATTTGCTCAGTTTCCTGTCCTGTCATGGATCATAAGATAAATTAAAAAAAAAAACACTGCCCAAATATTTCAAACCCACTCCTGCAATGCAAAGTAAATCCCAGCAGCAGTGTGCTAGCTAGTGTTGCACCGCTGGCCGTGAGTTGTAGCCCCTCCCTGGTCAGATCATTTGTTTCCAATGGCTGAAGGTCTATGTTGCCCAGTCTGTGGCAGGACCAAATTAAGAGCTGCACTCACGATGGATGAGCGCAGAGCGAATGAAAGATTGGCGGGCAGGTCCAGATTTTTCCCGTTTTCTCTCCTTTCTCTGTTTTCCTTTTGCTGCCTTCTGTCAGATAAATGATGTGCGAGGGAAGTATTATTTGTTCCGGTTTCACTGTTGATTCTGTCTTGTCTTCACCTGAGCTGCTATCTCAATTTTGATGACAGAAGTGGGAGATGAAGCCATAGACTTACAGCTTAAATGTTGTTGCTGTAGTACTGCTGCAGATCCTTACGATTCAGGATGAGAGGGGCATTGGTTGTATTAGTTGTGATAATTAAATTGACCGTTTGCTGCTGCTAAAAATGGCTATAAGTTTGCACCTGAGTCTGTATTTAGCCATCAAGTGATGCGTGCAAGGTGTTTCTGACAGTACAAAAGACAAAGACCAAAAGAGAGAGAGGTAGCTGTCGACTGTTAACAACATTGTGACAAGTGTGCAACAACTTGAACTGTTCCTGGTAGACAGAGGAGGCCTGAGCTTCACTCGGGGTCACAGGTCACAGATCGGTCCTAATGAAATACTTCATAGCTGCTAGATTTCCTGCCTGGACAGACAGAGGGGTAAGGTCACCAAATATATATTGATCCAACTGTCACAGACATTGTCCCGTTGAGTATTGTGGTGAAAAAAATGGGAAACAGAATGTGAAGCAAAACAATATTTTGGGAGCAATTTTTAAATTTTCTGTTATAGCATCAACAGCCGTTATGGTGCTTCCAGAAAGTGAGCAGTTGCATCGTTTTCAGCGTAAACAACATCATGCTGTTATCATAAACATACAAACTCTTTTGACTGTTGTCATTGTAAAGTTACGTTCATATGTACTACTTATTATTATCGCATGCATAATATATTATCACAGAGAGTTTTGCAATAAGAATGTTACTTTTCAATAGATGTGATAGATAGTATTACGAAATAGACACCCTATAATTTTAGATTTAAAGTTAACCATGTGAATCATTTATCTATGATATACAATATATGTAAATATATTGTTATATTGTAGATGTTCAAATTTTCTGTACTTCTGTTTCCAAGGTCAAGAAATTCCCAGTTTCATTTTTTAAGCCAACATGGACAAAAAGTGGTAAGAAAATTTAAATATGAATATTTACATTTTTGTGGTCGTAGCAGATCTCTATCTGCTGATGATGGATGAACGTTGGAATAATATTGATTTGTCACTCTAGAAAGATACATATAAGTGCTGTCATGGAGATAAATCTGATCATAAAATATCAATTATTTTCATTTTATGGAAATAATTTCTTTTTAAAATTGTGTTTTGAGTTTTAAATAAAGGAAAATCCCACTGAACTTTATTATATAATGAAATCATTATGCATTTCCTGTCAGTTGTGAGCTACATGGCTCTCATGTATAGACAGTGTTTTTCTTCCTGGAATCAGTGACAGAAACCATGTGACTGTGTTGTTGCTTGACTGAGTCAGTCTGCGGCCATGACATCATCCTGTAGAGATGGATCATCACCCCAATTACAAAGGAGCGGACTATTTGTTGTATTTACCACCACAGCGAGTGAATATGTGTGTTTCCTTTCAGTCTACGCCCTCATTTTACACCTGTCTACCACCACTATCATCATCACCTATACCACTAACCTTAACTGTCAGAGTCCTGTGTCCTAATGGCCAATTAAATGCCTTGATTTTAGCCAAAACGGCATGGCGAGGAATTACTTACCAGAGCAGGCTGGGTTACTTATCTGTAAATGGTGGTTCCTTAGCATTTGGTGGCATTTGAGGGCCCCGATCACAGGATAACTGCAGGTCATTTGTATGTTAATGACTCAATGACATGTAGTTAAGTTAGGTGTGTAGCTGAACGCCTCACTGGAGCGAAGAGCCGGGCAGTGCAGTCAGAGGTATAGAATACAATAGAACAGAACAAAGGGGAATAAAAAGCACAGGGAGGACCATATATAGAACCAAATACACAAAATACTGTAGAAAGTGGTCAACAAAACAATCTCACCTCAAGGTCCATTTAGCGGCTGTTCTGGAGTTTCTGATCATATCACATGATCATCATCAACAGATGGGTGTATATTATTTAAATCCTGAAAGTGCAGAGAAAAAAATGGAAACTTGAACATCTGTATTTCAATGACGACTGGGCAAACTCCATCTGCTAGTGAATATTATTAAAAAGCTCCAGAGCGGCTGCTAAATGGACCTTGAGGTGAGCGTGTTTTGTCAACGGCTGTCAAGGTCAAGACTGAACTTTGGAACTTGAGTGAGTTTTTGAATTTTTTTTTTTTTTTTAAGTGCAATATTATGGGATCACACTGAGCATGAAGCTGACCCTGAGTAAGTCAGTAAGCAGCAACAACAGCACTTATACACAACACGGTATGTAGACATCCATTATCTACCGCTTATCCTCCGGCGGGGGGCTGGAGCCTATCCAGCTGTCTTAGGGCGGAAGGTGGGGTACACCCTGGACAAGTCGCCACCTCATCGCAGAGTATGTAGACATATGAAGTGTATATTTCAATGCAAATTGGTGCTGCTGCCATCCAGGGCTCCATTGGAAAAGAGATCTTGCAATCTCAATGGGACTTACCTGGTTAACTAAAAATTAAATTAAAAAAAAAAATACTAAAAGTCATACGAGTGTCTGACCACATTTCAGTGTAAATGTGTCTATACCCATTGTAAACAGCCACACAGAGTAAAAAGCCTGTTGTCAGTGAGAGAATAAATGGCAAATTAGCGAGCTCAGATGATGTTCATTCAATATCCCTGTTGTTGCTATGGCTGGGGTATGACATCATCATTCTGCAGTCAAGTCAATTTGAGAAAACATTACCGCGTATCTCTGTCAAGTGCATTTATAATCACTTTTAACGTTGTAAGATGTAACACAATGTTTTGCAGTTTGGAAATTAATTGCCACCTAATTCTATAACCACTCAGACTTTGTTTGCTGTTACCTAACAATACAAAATAAACAGTTTGTCAGAAAGCACCATGGCATTGTTTTTAATTCCAAACAATTCCCATATGTAATTTAACACAGTGCAGGCCTCTTTCGATAAGCACCAGAGCTATTGATCTCTCCTCGTTCTGCAGCACTCCTAAAGAGAAAGCAGAAAGTTGTGCGAATGTTCTATGCAAATGTTTAGTGTATTAGCATACACAGTTGTAATTAAAGCATAATTAGAGAGACAAATGGTGCTGTGAAGCTCTGCGCCTTGGCTCCAGAGTCTGTTTATCAGCAGCCCCTTGTTTAGTCGGCTAAAACAGGTTTATATGAAACAAGCTCCGCCGACTGCTGCATTAATTGTTATCATTGCCTTGGAAAGCAAATAGGTGCCATAGCGCTGCGGACTGTGAGAGGAGAGAGCCGGAGAGGGACCAGGACAAATTAGTGTGGAAAATGAGAGTGTCGAAATTGGAGAGGGATTAGCACAGACGATAATGAAGCAATTAAAGAGTAAGCGCTCAGCACTCAGGTGCCTTTACTGAGCTGGTTCACTCCAGCTGCTTTCAGACGCTCCAATGCAAATATATCCCCAGCGGTGAGGGGAGGTAACACTCTGTCCTAATACATCACTGATAGACTGAGAGGAGAGAGCACAACACGACATGCTGCGGTATAATGCAACATGACAAAGTACAACACAATCTGACACAATGAGACATGACAAGATAGCACAAGATGTAACATGTGATGGTGTGGCACAAAATCATCCATATTAAAGATAGTACAGCACGGTATGATCCTACAATGTTCACAATGATAATACGAGACATTTATGGAGCAATATTAACACATAGGCTAAATACTATAATTTTGTTGTGCTAGCTGTTGAGGGCTAGAAGCTGTCATCAATATCTGGTCACCTTTGACTAAATTAATCCCGAATTAAGACAGTATTTTGCCTCTTTCTTTCTTTATTATTTTAGTAAAGCACAGTTCCTGTGAGCCTGCAGTTGTGTTATATTATGGTAAATTTTTCTTATTGTTAACAAATGCCATGAAGAGATTAATACCAACAATGCATTAAGGGGCCAGTAGACTCCAGCATAACTGCTTGGAATAAAACTTCCCACCTCAAACATCTCTAATGTGTCATTGGTTATGGTGTTTTCATAGAATATTGCCAGGCTTGTTATTTGTATCAAACAGTAGGGACAGGGACATCACTTCTCAGTCTGATATGATAGAGCATGTGGGGCAATCGTGAAAGTGCACTACACTGAACAAAAGTATTTGGCAGCAAAAAAGCGAAAATGAGCCACAGTCCTAATCATACAGAATGAGAGATTTAGTTCCTTATGAGGCAGTAAATTGAAAGATAAGAACATGGTGCTTTTTTTCATGATCTTTTGTGTGCAGTTTCGGAGGAGAATGACAGGGCATCACAGAGCAGTGGCCTGATTAAAAACCTACAATGTCCCATTATTGTATGAACAGCCAAGAGATGCAGTGAGGCTTCAGTGCAGAGTCTGTAATTTGCTGTAGCAGATAACATTTTAATATTCTGTCTAATATTCAGACAGTCGACACAAAGCTGCTGAATGATGGGAGAAGAGGCTGCGGGAGCCAGAGGTAGGAGGAAGAGAAAAAACTGAAGGGATAGAGGAAGGGATGGGGGCTCTCTATGGCGACACCAGACATCCATGGTTGGGGGTAATAAAGCCCCTCTCAAAGTCAACAGTTCAGAAACTCCTTTGTCCTGCTAAAAGAGCTTTTAATTTTTAACACAAACTTGCACTTAGGTATGCATGAACTTTGGTAAAATCCTGAGACATGTGTATAAAAGGGTTTAATAGATGACGGTCATGTGCTGCTGCCGGGTAATGATGTCAGCCCCTCGATCTCATTCCCTCTCTGCCTCTCTTTTGGCTTCTTTGATAGAGGAGGGCCTAATGTAAATTTAATTTGGAGTGATGTATGGCAGCGATGGGTGAGTGAATGAGTGTGGGGATCCGGATTTTGGGCAGCGTTTGGTTGGAAAGTGAAGGGAAACTGGGCTAAGGTGGAGGAAGCTGAGTCGGTGGGGATTGTGGGGTGTCGGGTGTGTATTGTATGGTGGTGGTGGTGGGGGTCACATAGGGTGTATGAAGTGTCTCTGTGGGGGGAGCAGCTGGATTGGGGCGCTGCCACTTTGCCAGTGCTGTCTTTTTAAGCAGGATTGATGATGATGTACGCCCCATACCCATCCATGAGCGTGCAGGCCTCCCGTATGCACGAGTGTGGCCGCACACACATGCACACACTCCCACCGCCTCACACACTCTCTCCGTGTCTGATTTACACAGACATGATCAACCCTCGCCATGCCACATTTACCCTCAACAATGCAGAGGGGAGGGATGGTTGCTTTTGGTTTCCAACAAGAGGGCGACATCTGAATGGGAGGCTAAGCACTCCCCGATTTTGCCTCTTCAAAGACCCCCAACCCTCCCTTCCCTGTCGCCCCCTTGTCTCACTTCAAATGAAGTGGACAAATGCTAAATCAATGTTTTTAGTGTCGCTCATCACCATCTTTATCCCCCCTCTCTCATTGTTTCCTGGCAGACTGAAAGGCAATTGATGGCCATGACTGTCACGACTGCAGCTATCAAGGTTTCCCCTTCTTCTCTTAACGTCCTCTGGGAGTTTGTCCACACTGACGCCAACCAGAAGACACAATCTGGGACAATCTGTGATGGTGGAGCTATTGTAGAAATATCTCCATCCTCCATCTATTCCTCAATGATGCTGCAGGATTTTCGCCAAACTATTTTTTGTAGTTGCAGTCTTCACCGAATAGGAAATGATGAAATCCAGATCCTATCTGTGGGCTTAATGAGTTTCCACAAACGATTGCACTGTAAATTGCCAAGGGGTTATTAAACAAAACATGGAAATTGCAATAATCACACGTGAAAAGCAGGTATTGTTTCAGCAATAAAATCCATGTTCATTAAGTTAGTTTTGTGATACTCAGAGTGCAAAAAGGCTTGAATGTGCACTCACTTGCAATTTTAGACTCTTTATGGTTCGTTATATGTGTATATATGTATGTATGTATATATATATATATATATATATATATATATATATATATATATATATATATATATACACACACACACAGAGATTATAAATCCCTTCTATTGTATTGACAGCATCATCATCATCATCGTCATCATCATCATCTCCAGCTCCACAGCCTGTTGTAATGGATGCCGGGTGAAGGAGGATGAGCAAGGGCCGAATGAGTAGTGAGTGGTATTCATCAGACCAGGGGGAAGCGGCAGCCAAGATCCAATTATATATATTCATTAAGTGATAATGATATCATGGTCTTTTAACTGAGAAGAAAAGGGAGCGTAATTGAATAATAACAGTTGTACAATCCCAGAGGATTGGACCCCCTCCCGCCCTCCCCACATTCCCACCACCACCACCACCACCACCACTACCACCACACAGACACACACCCTGGCATGGTGACCCCCTGAGGGGTGGGGAGCAGGAGGGAGGGCAGGGAAACTGAGGAGCGAGGATTGATGGAATTCTATTACTCCCTGATAGATTTATTATGAAGGCCTGAGTGGACTCTCTGCTCCACTTTGTCACTCACACTAATCAGCGAAGGGGAGGGAGGGAGGGCAGCTCATGCCCCTCTTTGTGTGTCCCCTCCCTCCTTAACCCCCCCGCCATCTTTCCCCTCTCCTGCCCTCCTGCCCGTCACCAAAGACAAGGTTAGCAGCCGTCTGACAGGCAGGCAGACGCAGGCGGGTGGCCATTTTGGATCCCCGTGAGCTGAGACATCGCTGTGGCAAATGGGCCAGCTGAGCTCCCCTGACCTCCAGGGTGAGCCCTTCATTTGTTTATTAATGGAGGGCCATGTGCAACACCATAAGGGCGGCATGTCACGCAGAGATCAACAGCCATCGCAGGGCAACCCATCCTGAATGCTCGCTACCTCCCAGCAACCCCCACAAGAGGAGGACCAAAACAATTTGTAAACGCTTAGCATGGTGATGAGGCGCTAACTCACCCCCCCCTTTCAGTTTCGACTAGTGTGTGAGATGACAGGAGGCAGGTGAAGGGATGATGGTGTGTTTACATGCTGTGACATTTTCTGTAATGACCTGATTTGGAAATATTTTTCAGCCTAATTCTAAGAATTAACAGAATATCCCTGTGCAGGTTAAACTACAAAGATTATATTCTGTTATATAAAAAGCCTTATTCCCATAATTATTAGCTAGGTTTCTACTGGAGAAAGCTCTGTTTTTGCACTTACGGGTACAAAAATGGATGACAAAGATTTCATAGAGGAAGCGCAGCAGCAGAGGAAATATTTATTCAAATAATTGAAATAGCTGATGCTTAGTATCAGATATAAATCAATGCTGAACAGGTGACTGTGCAAGCTTTAAATATATTCCCACAGCAAGGACAAGCAATGAGCTCTATGACTAAAGAAAACTATCATTGTGCTGTTAATACAAATGATTTTTTAATCAGTAATTTGAGAAGCAGCATCTTTTTTCCTGAGTAACCTGTTTTCCATCATCATACTCCACAGACTCCCACATGATGTCCTAACTGATCGTTCTCTTTAAGTCAAGTGCAACTATTGTTTTAATTTTAATTTTGCATCACCTCTCCTGTTAATCAATTTATCCACTTACAGAATTTGTTTAGTCCGTAGAACCAGTAAGCCAGGGCATGATTTTAAGTATAATTTCCAGGAAAGCACAGTAGGTGAAACACATAGAACTGTTTCTTGCATTATCTGTGTGTGTACTGTATGTGCATGTTTCTGCTGTCATAAATGCATGCATGTGTGTGTTATCAGGATTTTATAAAGTGATCTTTAAAAAAGACATAGGAGGCAGTTATGTTTGTGGGTTTGATCCCGGGGTTAGCAGAGTAGAGAAAGGCTGAGAGAAAATCATTGTCATTACACTCCTTGCTTCTGTTTACTCTCTTCTTATCTTACACCACTCACCTCAACACGGAGAGATAAACCAGTCAGCGGCAGCACGTTTGTACTCCCAGGGGCATGATGTCTGACACTAAGCAGTCCCTCAGGCCTGAGAGAGTGTGTGTGCGTGTGTGTGTCTCCTGTCCTCACATTGTTCAGTATACAGAGGTAATTTCATCCTCTACTTGATATAAAAGTGCATCTCTGAGAGACTCACTGAAATTCTGTCATGGCTTTCTACACCAACACTCACCAGCCATCTGTTGTTTGTTAATGTGGTTAAACCTTCTGTTGCTGTAAAATGTGAATTCTGTTTCTCAAGGATTCTCAAAACTGTTGAATGGCCCCTTCAAAGAGTTATATTGAATAGCATTAGAAACAGTATACACAACAAATAGATCATAGTTGTTTGGCTTTGGTTATATATTCTGCTGTGAATTATTACTGTGACAGAGGTAAGCGCGTTATCCATCCATCCATTATCTACCGCTTATCCTCGTAGGGTCGCGGGGGGGCTGGAGGCTATCCCAGCTGTGTTAGGGTTAAAGGCAGGGTACACCCTGGACAAGTCTCCAGTTCATCACAGGACACATAGAGACAGACAACCATTCACACTCACATTCACACCTACGGTCAATTTAAATTAGCCAATTAACCTAATCCCCATGCATGTTTTTGGATGGTGGGAGGAAGCCGGCGTACCCAGAGAGAACCCACGCAGACACTGGGAGAACATGCAAACTCCACACAGAAAGGTCCCGGGCCGGGAATCAAACCCGGTACCTTCTTGCTGTGAGGCGACAGTGCTAACCACTATACCACCGTGTCGCCCGTAATCACGTTATCTATTGATAAATTTATTTCACTATTCATATTTCACTATTCGCTTTTTACTACTCATAGTACGTGTGCTCAGTGTTAGCTTCCAGGGGAGACATAGCAAGTGACAATGAGCTGACTGATGGATGAATGCCTGAACAATTTTAAGAAATATAGGTTCAAGCAAAGTCTCTAAATCACAATTAGAATCTCTTCTATTAGCCAAATAGAGTATGTGCACACAATGACTTTTATTTATTTTTTTAACACAGAAATAGAAATAACAGCTGGAGACAAGAACAACTAACCTTGTACGTTAACCTTAACCTTAACCAAGTGGTCTCAGCTACTTAACTTTAACAAACCAGAATCATACATGATGAACTAATGCTCAACTGGCTCATAATACAAAAAATCATTTTGATTCCATTTTAATCCAAATATTTCAGTTTGAGCACCTTGAAACATTTTGATTTGTTTGTGTGCTTATGTCCATTAACTTGAGATTTACATTATTTCTGTTAAAATATTTGGTCCATATGGCAAATCATCTATGTTTTTCATGATAGCGCAGCCACGTGTGTGTTCGACCACCCCTGGTCATGTTATGGGCAAATTGTTTACGCTTTGAGTTCATGCTTTTGTGTTATCTAATTATAACTCCTTTAAAACAGAGACCAGGATATCTATTTTGCTTTGGGTCTGAGTGATGTCAGTGCCAGGAAAGTGCACCCAGGCCTGTGAGGCATTGGCTAATGTGTGTGTGTTCACTGTTTGATGTGCGTTTTCCAACAAATGACAGGCTTTTCCCAAACTTCTCTCTCCAAACTTCACCACCTTTGTGGTCTTTCCACTCCACTGTTTATACCAGTGCGCCTTTGATGGAAATGTCTATTTGATTTCTGAGGCCTCAGCTTCATGTGCCATGAGGCAAGATAAATATTTTGGAGCTTCATAGGCATAAATAATTGATTTATGTCACACAGCAAAGCACGACATCCCCACTTCACACAGCCTCATCTGTGCTTTGTTTTGGGCCGGAGTATGGCTGAGAGGACAATAATGTTTACCCCAGTGGTATCGCAATTAACAGAAGAAAACAGCTGCATACATGCATCCGAGGCTGTGTCCAATTAAAGAGCGATTGCGCACAAGTACAACTCTGGCTTTTGTTTACGTGTGGAGAGGGAGAGCAGTAAACAGGACCGGGTGAGGCGGGTGAGGGATACAGAGCTGCAAAGTGATTCACACACATGCCAGGATGCTTCATATCGCTCTGCTACTCTGTCTGTCAATGTTACTCGTCTTTGTCTCTGTTCTTCAGTGTGAGCGCCGTCTTTTTCACTTATTTTAAATGTGTTCTGTCCTTTCAGTGTCTCTTTGTGCTGTCTTTCCCTCTCTTTCACTGTCTCGCTCTCTCTCTCTCTCACACACACACATACTCACACACACACACTCTTGCAGAAATTCTCATTACCTCATTAGCAGAGGCAGCTCTCATTTAGCTCTTTAATGATGGTTCTAGATGAATGGGCCTTGTGCTGATCCCAGTGCTGTGACTGGATTAGCGATAATGACTGATCTATGGGAAGTGTGACAGCCTCATCTCAACTCTCCCCAGGTCTCATCCTTTAGCCCCAGGCCCACCAAAGTGAGGTCCACAGGCCAAATCTGGCCCTTCACACACTTTAGGACTCCATGAGACGACCCCTGTTGGTTCGGTTTCAGAGCGTGAAGAGATTAGTCTGTGGTCAGACTTTTTCAATCTTCTTTTGGATCTCAAAGGTGTCATGTTCAATCATTTTCAATTAAGAACCAGAATCAGTTTTATTGGCCAGGTATGTGTGCACATACAAGCACAATTTTACAGCACTTTCTTTGTACCTACAAGGAATACAGTCAAGACAGCGGCACACAGATTTAAGGAAATAAAGATATATAAATATATATAAACTAACAGTTGCTCAACTTAACATTAAAGTGTTGTGCACACTCAGTCTAACAATAGAGATCAACTGGTTTCTTAAAGGTCTGCAGAGCCTCAGAGGCTCTGTAGCCTCCATTGAGACGAGACACAGAAGTAGAAACTGCTTCCTGTCTGTACCGAATAAACTGCTAACGCTAACTCTACTTGGACAACTGCCTGAAATGCGTTGCCAAAGACATTCAAACAGATGATAATTATGATGATGGATTACTCCCAGTTAACGCGTTAATTTCGACAGCCGTAGCTTTAACCTAGAGCAACCCAGATCGGTCTGAAGAGATTTAAGTGACTTTGAATGTGGCATGGATGTTGGTGCCAAACGGGCTGGTCTGGGTATTTCAGAACCTGCTGATCCGGTGGGATTTTCACTACAACCATCTCTAGGGTTTGCAGAGAATGGTACTGAATAAGAGAAAATACCCAATTTCAGCTGAACATTCACATGGTAAGGTCAGAATTTGGCGCAAACAGCATGAAAGCATAGATCCATCCTGCCTTTTATCAGTGGTTCAGGCTGCTGGTGGTGTAATGGTGAGGGAGATATTTTCTTGGCACACTTTGGGCCCGTTAATACCAACTGAGCATTGTTTAAATGCCACAGCCTACCTGGGTATTGTTGTTGACATGTCCAACCCTTTATGACCACAGTGGATCATCTGATGGCTACTTCCTGCAGGATAATGCTCCATGTCACAGAGCTCAGATCATCTCAAGCTGGTTTCTTAAACATGACAATGAGTTCAGTGGACTCCAATAGCCTCCACAGTCACCAGATCTCAATCCAGTAGAGCAGTTTTGGGATGTGGAGGAACAGAGATTCTCATCATAGATGAGCAACTGACAAATCTGCATGTCAATATGGACCAAAATCTCTGTTTGGCAGGTGGGTAAATGAGCATCCAGTGTCATGAAAAGTTTTAATTCAGACTCTTTCTCACTGAGTTCTCTACTCAACACAGTTTTGAACATGAGTGAGAATTCCAAACTAAATTCACCTTTTTATCCCCAAATTTGTGCCAGAACACTGGAATTTCTTTCTGCAAAGTCAGGAATAAATCATGAATGAAATACAACCAATAAAAAGTGTGCTATTTTTTCTACTTTTTTTCATGTCTAACAACAATACTTATATTTAGCAGCATTAAAGGGCCATCTGTGAGCAGGTATCATATAATCATTTAAAAATCGACGGTTCAATATTCGAATAAAATTTGTATAGAGTTTCCCCTATGACATTCTGTCCATGATATTGAAAATGCTGATCTCATGAAACTGCAAAACACTGTGGGCCAGTTGGTTAGAAACTCTAAATATGTGCCATGTTTGAACAAGACAGCTTTAAAGTGCATCAAATAAAATGGATATTTGAACTGGCTATCTGTGCTGTTTCCAAGATCAATTTAGCCTATTCTTGATTATTTTAATTATCATCCCTTTTCCTCTTTCCATATTTTGTGTGAGTGGCTATTGAATCATTGAGACAGATATATTTTTGCTGACTTGACACAGAGACATATAGAAAATCTTAGACTGTTACAGGGTATGAAATCTTTGGGATGAGTCAATGATATCTGAGAGATACTAACCCGTCCTCACATACTGACACACTCCTATTCATCTTGTCTGTGGTGCTTTTGACACATGTAGTTATGCGTCAATGTCTGATTCCATCTCACCTGAGTCTCTCTGCATGGTTTACCGTCAATCCCACCATCATGCCACATATTTAACCCTGAGGCCCCGGCTCGATCCCCTACAGTCAGCCCTCAGCTGATCCATCAGACCTGCCAGTCGGCCCCCAGCCTCTACAGACCCAGGATTTCCAGTCTAAGACCACAGGGGACTGGGATCTCTGTCTGGAACACCCAGCAAGACCACTGAGACCTACTGAGGGCCAGGCAGGCTGAATTAGTTCGGGCTATTACAGTGCTTGAGATGTGCATGAAGACCTTATTCAGAGCGTCAGCACTGAGCTGGTTAGATGGCTAAATGCCTTTACTGTTTGGGCTGTGAATGATTTGAAATAGCACATACATATAAGAAAAGTGCCAAAAATAAATATGTCAACATTTTGTAGCATCAAGAACAATAAACTAAAAAATACATAATCACTGATGAAAATGTAGAATATTATAGGAAGAATAAACTTACAATGCATTACATTTAAAAAATCATAGGTGATTTGAATGATAATATTGTACATTTCTACCCACAAATATTTCTAAATAAGACTGACAACTGTGAGTATGTAGTAGTCAATACTTTAGTCCCAAGACAGAATTAATAATTCTTCCCATTTCATATTTAAATGACGAATACCTTCAGCTGCTGTGTGAATTATGATTTTTATTTTTGTTTTTGAGGAAAAAAAACACAGAAGAAGTGTGATGATACTTTTGCTTTTGCTCATTTACGGTTTCAGATCAACAGTCATTATTGGTTAATTGATGCCATGATGATGAAGGTGTGACCTTCAATATCAAGCAGTCATTGAACTCAAAACATTCTTTCCCATACTCTAATCAAATCTCAACCATAACGACGTCAAAAATGGTCTTATGAACCATTTTTGTCTTGTTGATTTGTCACACTTTAAGAAGGGAACACTTATATGGGCAAACCAAATGTCCTGAAATGTCATGATCTCACCATGCTTTATATCTAAAAGCAATCATTTCTGTTAGTATTTGTGAAACTTTTCAAATCAGACAGTTTTCATAAATGATTTTTGTTCATCTGCGAAAGAGTGCTGCATAAGTGAAGTATGGCCTGACTGTGCCAGAGTCTATATCTGTGTGAGCTGAAGTCTAGGAGGGCTAGATAATGTAATACCCTCCCCTCCTCCACCCCCGCACGTTACCCCACGGTGTGTGTGCCCAAGGCAGTGGGCGCCCCGGCTCCTGTGACTAGTGGGTTTGCTCCCTTCAGCAGCACCACTCATCTCCCTCTTTAATGTCATTTAGCTGCGGGGTGGCCAGCGCCTCACTCGCCCATTAATCCCATTCCAAATGCCATAACATTTCCCAAAAAGCCCCTGCTTCTTAAAGCCGATAATTAGAATGTCTATTTAAAGTTCACCGCTCTCCCTTGCCGTTATCAATTAAAAGACGTTTAAAGGAGATCGGTGGCAATCGTCAACAAATTAAATCTCTTCCTCGCTCTTTGACGTTAAGTCTAGAATGTATAATAGGGGTCAGGAAAGGACCCGTGAAAAGAGAGCAAAATTTGAAATTTCCAAACAGTTCTGCTGAGTCGAAGAGCAGCCATAATTCACTGTCACTGACAGTAGATGCAGTATGAGTGTGAGTGGCTTTATCACCATGTGATATAATTTGATAAAAGTACAGATTAGATGCAGAAAAGAGGCCAAGTGAGGTTCTGATTAACATTATTAAAGCTTTGAGGAAAAAGGCCAGGAAAGACAGCTAACCAGTAAACAGACAGGACATCATAGGTTTTAATGAGATAAAAAAAAACCAATAAAAATCATAATGAAAAGCCTCACGTTCATCTCCCTACTCATTATGTTTTTGCGTTTCTCAATGGCACATGGTATATAAACACCATGTGTGGAGGATTTCCCTGGAACCAAGTACATAAGTTTATTATATAATCATGAATAACAGTTATTACCCTTCCTATTCTTTATAAAAATGCAGTAATGTGCACGTGATTCACAGGCCAGCCAAGGTGAAACATTTTTTAAATTTGACCCAGGAAAAGGAAATACTGGAGGCAGGAAGAAAATGTATTTTTGAGTTTTTCATTTGGAGGCGTCGACTCATTACTGGCTGACGATGATACATTAGTCTCGTTCACAGGAAAAGGATCATTTTCCAATGGAAGCCCAAACCTTATTGTTGGGAATGTACCATCTGGATCTCAAAGGGCTTTGCTCCCACATCTATCTTCTCTGGGATAACACAGGAGTCAGCACGGGGAGGCAAGACTGATTGGTGATGAATTATGTATACTTTTAGCAAATTGTGATATTTGTCTAGCGATATGATGCTACATGTGACATACCCAAATCATCAACATGAGCATGTGGCAAATGATGTGCAAAAAAAAAAAAACCCAAATCAAATCATTTTCATGATCATCGTCATGTTAATACTGCAAGATATTTGTTAAAAAAATCCTATTTGCAGGTCAGAATGACAGTCTAGGAGCAAAGCTGTAAAATAAAAAGTCAACATATTTTACAATTTGATGAATAACTTTTTGTTGGCTGTGTGCATGCATGCAAAGCCCATTATGTTTGATGTCGCTCTCAGAGGCACAGTGTCCCCTTGTTCCTCCTACCTCTGACAGTGACAGGGTGAGCCTGAGGAGGTGTGCCCTCTAATAAAACATTTATATCCGGGGAAGCAGCGTGTCCAGCTCCAGCCACAACACAGGCTTTGACACCAGGGGCTCTTTTGAAGTTAGCCATCAAGATTTAGAGGCTTTTCTAAGGGGGCCCATTGTTCGGGACTCTCATCCCTTCACATTCCCTCCCCCTGCATCAAGACGCTTGGTGCTAAAGTCTCACAGTAGTCTGCAGGCCACTTCAAAAGATGCCCCACATGAAAGGGCTCTGTTTGACCCCCGCCCAATGAGCAGCGGCTAAATCGGTAGATCGAAAAGTGGGGTAATTTGTATCAACTCAGTAAGTTATTATGCAGCTAAACAGGAAGGTCATGCCTTTGTGCCACGGCCTTAGCCCCAGCCCCATAGCAACAAGACATCAATGTAACATCAGTTCCCCAAAACACCGGCTTGCACTCACTCAAAATGATGCCTGTAAACAAGGCCCGATTGTGGTGAGACAATCAGCCTCCAATTGTCGTGCAAAGGCATGCAAAAGGAAGCAAAGGGAGGACAGGAAGTGTGTGCGTTGCTATTTTTTTTCCAATGCTGCATAGTACGGGCTAACTGTCCTGCTTAGCCTGGGAGATAATGTCTCATAATGATAGGCTAATGATGCTTGGGGTGATTGAATTAGGCTAGGGGTACAGCGGGTCAGAGCCCCGGAGCTTACGAGTGACTCACCTTCCCCCCACACACACCCTCCTGGGAAAAGCATAGATCAGTATTCCCCCCCCCCCCCACAGTTTTTACAGCTCAACCAAAATTCTCATGGCGTTAAAATCAATGTTGCCATTGTTGGGGCCAAACGGCACGTCCTGACCATGGCCAATGCAAAGAATTCCAAGTGGCAGGGCCTGCTGGCCTGTTGGGAGCTACAGATTTGATTATGAGGAGGGCCGGTGCTGTTTTTCATGTCCGTCACATAAAGGAGTCTTGTTCATCGTCAGGACAATGGGACCTCTAAGTGGCATGTGAAACTGACCCGTCTATGTGCAATAATTCAAGTCTTTGATTTGACAAATGTTTTTGTGCCTTCCTCCACATCTGCAAATACCTCCACTTTACTGCGTGCTTCTTTCTTCCCTTGCCAGATACTGTTCCAGCCTGAGCTGGCTCGCACAAGATTTACCTCACCAAGTGGAAATAGGAGAAGAGAGAATGAATCGAGTTTGGAGGAGAACTGTTGGAGGGAAAATGTTGGGCACACAGATAAGTTTGGCTGTTTGGCTTTTGTTGTTTGAATTAAAATAAAGGTTTCCTTCTCCGCTGTCACATTGCATTAGCGGCAGCTGCGATGGCTGCTATCAGCCCTGCTCCTGGCTGCGGCTCTGTGTGGAGCGAAGCTGACGGTGTGTGGAAACTAACACAGGCACTGTGCTGTGACCGCGTCACCTGCAATCAGGCCCCGCAGCCAGCCAGATTAATCATGACAGTAGGCAATATTTCCAACATTATTAGAAGAGAAACCTAATATTTTGGGACATCAGGGATCCCGGTGCCGGTGTCCATCAAAGTGAGAGCCTTCATTTAATGCTCCTTGGATGGGTAACCCTGGCACTTAACCCCTTTTAGATATTCCATCTCTCTCCTCTCCTCCTTGCCACACACACACACACACACACACACACACACACACACACACAAACACGTATACAGGCTGATGGCTTACGATGAGGCATCCCTCCCAAACACAGGTGATGCATTTATTTCCAACACAATTTCTCGTTCCATCACGCCATGTTTTCACAAAGCCAAACAAGAGATGGTACACCTATATCTGCCCTGTAACATCAGTCCTATTTGCTGGGGATTGTGCGAACGGCAGTTAGTGAAAACAAAATGGACCTGCCACACCTGCGTACATGTCTGACTGTGTGTGTGGGTGAGGACTTTCATGTGCTGCACGTGTACATGTGTCAGCATCCTCTTTGTATTTTTTACAGGTGTGTGTTGTGGGTCTTATATCAGTTTGATGTGTGTCTGGAGGGTCTCATTGTACCTCTCTGTGCACCCCTAATATCGCTTACACTTTTTATTTTGTTTATCTGTGTGGGTGTGTGAGCGCCTTGAGTCTGGTTTGATGTGATTGTGTCTGGCATGTAGTGTGTGCAGGTGCTGTGAATCGTAGAGATCCTAATCGTGACTCATCCCGGCTCCTCTCCTCTGTTCCCAGGACGTTTCACCCCTCAGAAGGTCTGTCGATAGGACAATGTGTTTGCATGTGGATTAACAAATGCTCAGACACACACTCTCACAATCATGTGACGAACAAACACATAGTTACACATAGTTATATTTCTGGACATACAACTCTCTATTGTGTGAACATGTGTGCATTTAAATGTTTGTTTGAAGGTCAATGTTAATCATATAGAGACCCAATATAACTGTTGGAATATAAAGCTGAAAACCTTAGCAGCTTTTAAAGCAGCTTATATTCCTGCAGTGGTGAAATCCTGACTGATGAACTTTAGTTTTTCAAAAATAGACATAAGATATTATATGCTCTTCCTTAGCAAATGGATTTTTCTGAATTTCATGGTTTAGCACAATGAATGTTAAAGGTTGTCATTATTTATACTGTGTGTGTGTTATGTAAATTCTTTATTCTTATACTTCCTTTCTATTTTATGTGTGTACTGTTAGCTTTTGATACCAACCCAAACTCCTTATGTATGCAATTACACTTGGCAATAAAGCTCTTGTTGATTCTTGATTGATTTATCTGAGGATAAAATATCTTAATTTTTTTCTCTGTGTATCCATGGTGCAAAATAACTTTTTCTGTGGTTACTCTCAACTGGGAAAAATGTATATTGTTGGTAGACTGACAACACCCAACAACCGATCTACTGAAGAAACCAAGCAACATACGCAAACGATTTAAAACGAACGACACACTGAAGAGCTAGACTTATAATATATACTCTTATCTCACGACTGAACTATCTCTAAATATCCTAAAATTAAAGATCTGACTACAGTATGGTGCTAATACATACATACAAAGCTGAACACTGGTGAACACTTCCTCTGCCAGCAATACTCACTCATTGACATCCGTTCTTTGACCTACTGTGCTTTCACAATCTGTATACATACACCACAGCGAGACGCTGCATCAAAGACCAAATGACATATCAATCATATTGATCCCCAGAATCGGTGCTGTTTATTTGCTTGTCAAAGGACTCAATTGGCAATCAATGTGTGGTTAGTTTAATTTTGCTCATTGACTGACTGTAGTGTGTGTGTGTGTGTGTGTGTGTGTGTGTGTGTGTGTGTGTGTGTGAGTCTTGTTTAGGGGAGGGAGAGGAGAGCGAGACAATGTTGTCCTGCTGGCGTGTGCCTCGGCTGTGTTCATCAGGGGGTTTGGGGTGCCTAATACACCATGGCGGTCCGCCATTTGTTTAATTTGTAAGGCTCTGACATCAATTGTTGAGCTTCATTTGCCCCATCGAAACGTCACATGTCACCGCTAATGGGCCAAGCTGTGCGTGTGCGGCATATGCCTGTGTGTGTGTGTGGTTTGGAAATATATTCAGTTTCCATCAAGGCCTGCAGATTTTCCTATGAATTTAATTTAGGCACACATTAAGAGAGAATATACAGACAGAGATAAGAATGAGCACATAATAGTGAATATAGTTGTGTTGTATTTATGTACAATATATACAGAAGTAAACTAACAGTTCAAAGTTAACTGTGTTTGTACTAAACTAAAGAAAATGATTCAGTTTAATGGAATAATTTGCCATTTTTTACTTCCAATAAATGGATTCAGTGCTGCAACACTAATTTTGAACATTCATTTTCTTTAAATTATGTATTCTTATACACATAATCAGCTTAAGTATGATGAAGCTCAGGCAGACTTGTTAAGGTTTAGGAGACACCTTTACCCTCCCCTTGCTACATAAATCCTGCTGGTAATAACAGATTACTTTTGTCAACCTGTGTGCTATTTGCATGTGTTCTCCATAGGACTGTTGGTTGTGACATTTTAATTGCTCCATTATAGAGAATTTGGAAATGCACAGTCCAACAAGACATGCATTGATTAGGGCATTACAGCCATGGTATGCTGTTTATCACATGGCGGCAGCTACTTGGATTTCAAGGTGATGGTTCTGTTTCACTCACAAAGATGGGACTTTATATGGGACTTTGAGGTTTTCTGATGCACTGAAGCCTTTTGAAATGCTCCACTATTTGTCCCAACTAACAGAAATCTTTGCAGGAGTCCACATTTCCCAAATCTGTACAACAGAGGTGGTGTAAATCAACATAACTTGTGGGCTGCAGATTCATTTAACATGACTGTAATTCCAAAGGATTTTGGGCTGTGCTGGACAAAAGAACAGATCATTAAGTCCTGCTGGCTGTTCTCAACGAATTAATTGTGTTTAGGACTCAATGGACCTTCATGAGAACTCACATTTGCACAGATGCTGCATGTGCGTGATAATGACCAGTGGTCTGCTTTCTGTTGGAAACGATGACTTCAGAAAGATCAGCCACTGGGTGAGTCTGCGTCTGCTGCTGTGGTCCATTCCACTCCCCAGGCTGCAGTGACACACACGGTCACACACAGATGCGTACTCTATATTGCCACACATGAGCATATGCATATCATTATTCCCAACTCCCACACATACATACACACGCTCACGCACAGACACACACACATATATATCCATTAGTCAGACAGCGAAAAGCAAAGTGCAGCGATGGACAAACAGAGCGACTGAACGCCCTCGCACCACAGCGATAACCCTGCCGCATGACTCAATTCAGGGAATATGCTCAGTCACATCAAAACATGCTCTTTGTCACCAGGCCCCCGAAAAACATGTTTATCATGTCGCCCTGTGAGGGTTATGTGTTCCCCAACTCGCAGGTCCAAGTATAATTATTCCACATCTCAATGGACACCATTCATCTTCTCTTATGGCAAATCATCGCCCGGAAGTGATCTAAACATGACCGCGGGAACCTATTGCAGAGCATTTGAAAGCAAAGCGGGGGAGTTTAGGGGCATAATTCTGTTGTGAAGGGCTAATGCATTCACACCCACACAGATTGACTCACCCTTACAAAAGAGTCAGTGTTGTCTATTCTAGGCAGCTGGGCAGGATGGCGAAACTTGGAATCCTTTGTAGGCCGGAAGAGAAGTCAGTCTTTGTCAGATTTTTACAGAGTATATTTTACCATACGCCCTTGCACGGCCGGTCAGGCATTCAGCGTTGCAACAAGGCTAAAGAAAGTTTGCATAGATTAGCAGTGTTATTGCAAATGTTGAGCCCACTTATGTGTTAATCAAGACTTTTGGAAATGCTATCCTTGTCTGTTTGGGTACTCTTTTGAAACAGTCCTCTGTCACTGAGGCTGTTTGTCTTTGTAAACTGCACACAGGCAAACTGTGAACTGTTTGCAAAAGTGATGATAAAGGAAAGAACGACCTCATTTGCTGCAAGATAGTTAAAAAATTGTATTTTTGTGTCTCACAGAGACAAACATTGACAGAAATTGTTCAAAGAAAGTGAAAGCAAAAAAAAAACAACATATCATTATATTTTTTTCCCCACATGATTTATTATCCCTCCCGAATTAGATTATTGTTTAGACAAGAAAGAGAACAAAATTCAAATCAGCAGTACCTTTTGTAATTGGCCACCCAAGTACAACATCCAGGTATTTGTTGATCTCGTCTTCTTCAGACTTTCCACCAGATCTTGGAACTTGGCTGAAGGGATTTGCTCCCATTCAGCCATGAGAGCTTCAGTGAGGTCCAACACTGATGCTGGGAGATAAGACCTGGCTCACAGCCGGCGCTCCAGCTCACCCTCAAAGTGTTGGATGGGATTGAGGTCAGGCCTCTGTGCAGGCCTGTCAACTTCTTCCACACCATAATGGTGAAACCATTTCTTTATCTATGTGGCTTTGTGCACTTTCAAGTTGAAAAGTGTTGCCTCAAAGTTTGAAGCCCTCTGTTATCTGAAGTATTATTATGCTGCAGCCTAAATTTTTACTTAAATGTACAGTGTGTATATTTTGGAGGCATCTAGGCGAGTGGTGCCATGGTTTTGGTCTCTTATTATGCTCTCTAGAACAAGCATTTGGAACAACATGGGGGACTTGGTCTCTGTGTTTAATGGCCCATGAATGAATATGATTATAGCATATGATTTCTGCCAGTAGATCCACAAATTGTTACACATTGTGCTTTTTATTGAAACAAAAGGGCCTATAGTCAAAAATCATGAAAAAACAAGCGCCAGACAAAAGGTTCAAAACAGCAGATGTGATCATACCCCCATGTGTTCTCATCCAGCGCATTTTAAGGTTTATTCATTGCAGCTGTGACATGAAAAGTGTCCGACCTGTGAGGAGGTCAAGGTCGTGAGAGCCAGAAGTACAGCTTCCTGTACTGCTACTCTTTACAACACTGTCTGCTGTCTGTGTTGATACGTTGATACTTACAGCTTGTAGGTCAGGAACTTTCCATTTCCTGGTTGTCTTGAACTAATAGATAGGGAGTACCCCTGCTGCCAATCAAAATGAGCCTCCTGCCCTCGGCTGGGTGGAGATTGTTGCAGTAGCACTGAAGCATCCTGTTTAGTTATTCAATTACCATAAAGGTCTGTTACCTCAAAACAAGTTTATTGAGGTATAAAAAAATCTATTTTTGCATGAAGAATGCAGAGACGTGTGCAGTTTGAAACCCTGCCAAGATGGTGACCTTTGAAATATTTTCACCGTGAGGTTTTGGATATTAAATGTGCAGTGGGTGTATTTACTCTGATAGTCAGAAAAGCAGTCTGAATAGTTCAAAATGGCTGAAAGATAGAAAAAAAGCTCAAACAAATGGAACTGCTAATATGTCTCCATAATAGATATGTTTTCCCTTGATGTTCTGCAATGATTTTTCCTCAAATTCGATTAGCTTAATCTAATAATACTCTGAACACCTAACATTTTTCATTGTCTTCACTGTAATTTCTCCACAGACAAAGAGAGAGAGGGCAGAAGAGGTGTGTGTGACTCTGTCTGCTGTGGTGGAATGTAATTACGTACATTTACTCAAGTAATACGCTATACTCGAGTACAAATTCATGCTACTAATACTCCAGCATTTCCAATTTATGCCAATTTATTCTTCAACTCCTGTTTAACAGCTTTAGTTAGAGACAGACAGAGATTGGTGATTCCTAATAGGATTTTTTTCTGATAAACTGAAAGATTAAGTATCCCTTGATGGGATGAGAAAATGTTCCTACGTCTTAAATTAAATTGTTTAAAAACTCTGCTTTTAACAACTGGAAAATGCATCACAGGCATGAAAACAGGGCTGTTTTTTTCTGAGCTTTCTGAGATAACATGTTTTGACAGGATGCCAACGTGACACATGATCTTTCAGCACATTTTTTATGTTTTCATTTTTTGTGTATTTGGCTACTATGACAACTCAATTTCCCTTGGAGTTTAATAAAGTCTATCTATCTATCTAGTAGTTTGATTTAGCACACATGCATTCTGCAGTGATATTAATCCAAAGCATCATATATAATAGTAAAACACTGATACAGTAATTGTGATGTTTTAAGTTTATTTCGTTGATGATGCTTAATGCTTTATTTCTATAGGGTTTTAAATAAAGGATTAGTGAAGTATCTTCATGTGCTATAAAAAATCTGATACTTCTTCCACCTCTGTCTGTGTATACCAGGTGTCTACTGTAGTCACTGTCTACAGTATCTGTTTTATGAAAAACAAAACACGCTACCGGCTGTCACAAAGCATTTAGTGCTGTCTTCCATTGTGAAATGTTTAGTTACTGTGTCAAACCTCTCTGGCACTGGGCCCAAGTTAGAAATTAATATATAGCTCAAATGCACCTTGGTGATTTGTTATCCAAAGGACTGTTTAAATAAGGCATTTAGGCAGCGGTGTTAATCTACCAACAGAGGCTCAGCTGTTTTTAGCAGATACGACTGTCAAGAGTCACGGCTGGAAGTGCATCTATTCATGCATCAGTCACACACACGCACACGCATGCACACACACACACACACACACACACACACACACACACACACACACTCTTGGTAAAAAACACACCATTTTGCTGTGACGTTGGAGCTTAAAACATAATAACTTTGAAGACTGAAAACTTCATGAAGTTTTGATTTGAACTATAATACTCAAGTGTGAAAGAAGGTTATGTGTGCTCTGGTGCATATCCTCCAGTTTGACATGAGAGTTTATATCAGCTGTTCCTCCCTGCATAGCAATGTGTCTAAATAACCCATAATACAACATATATACAACAACATATGTACAATGACTTAATTTTATAATACTTTCTCTGCCTGCTGATGAGAAACGTGGCTTTTATCAGTTATTTCTTCCTCAATTTCAGCTGACTCATTAAGTTAGACTAGCTATATGATTTACCAGTCTTTGACTCAATGTTTCAGATGAAGAGCAATGCAAGACTGCTCTTATGGGATTAAGTTAAGTGTGAAGAAAGTCTCAATAGGGACACTAAGTTGGCTCAGAGCTCAGAGCCACAAGACAAATTAAAATGACTGGAGCCTTTCATATTTGTGTATTTTAAGAGCTTAAAGCTGCAATATGTAAAACACATTTTCATAGTTTTATTACACTCAATAACAAGGAACAAACTGACTTCGTTGCTCTGGGTGACACTATCCAGATGACTGATCTGAGATGGCTAAAATATTTTATCAACCAAGATGATTAGGAAATACACAACAAGATAAAGAATTATTGGAGTATATATATTTTTTCCATGTTAACAATGCAATAATCTATTTGATGATTGTAAAACAACAGGTTGATGAGCATTGCTTTCAGCCTCCTGAATTTCCTGAAGTCAGAATCATAGTGTTTTCTCATTTGATGAGTCTGATGACATGATGTGTGTGAGAGAGACAACAGAAAAGTTAACAAAGAAAGAAAGAGAGAGCGTAATGTTTGATCAAAAAGAGGCTCATCTATCCTCTTGACAGTCTCGACTCTTGACCCTCTGTGTCAGATCATACCCATCCAGCTGTGTGGCCAAAGTTCACAAAAAGGCCCTCAGGAGTTTTTTGATTGATCCAGCCAACAAACAATAAAAGCTGTGTGTCTTGTGCACCGTTGCTACCTTGGAGTGGGTCAAAACGCTAGCCACATTTGCTGCCTCTCCTGCAAACAGTTGACACATCATGATGAGTGAAAGGTGTGCGGAGAGCGAGGGAGCGGCAGCGGCATGGTGGGAGTAATGATACGTGACAGAGAGGTGGAGAGAGAGCTTTGTTTGGGTCTGAACATGTTGCAGCGCTGCCTAATTGAAGGATGTTTTAATGCTGTCGGAGGATGGCAGGTTGGAATAATCATAGCTATTTGTTTACGCAGCAGACACCCCGATTGACTTTTAATGGCTGCAGCCTGTGTAGTGCTTCCAAGCACCCGGGTGGATTTGACTTTCATTACCGTGTGGAAAACATTCACTCATCTTTTCTGCTTTCCTCTCTTGGTTTACATGAAGACGTTGGCTTCTGCATAATTGATGAGGCAGTTTTTTGGTTGGTGAGTTTCTCTCTGACTGCACAGCTGCGGAGTTGATCCCTTGGTCTGACTTTGCATCATTTTTGCAAGACACTTCCACATCTGACCTCTCTGAGGGGAAGCAGACTGTATGTATCGTGTTAGTGGTAGGACTAATTCAATACAGAAACACAAACAACTTATACTTCAGTACTCATAATTAAGCATGATTTGATGTTAGCATCTAACATGATAACAAGTGGTGGCATTTCTTTCCAGACATGTGCTCAGCTTTCTGTTGTGTTTAACTGTAGTAGATTTTGAATTCTGAATATATTGACCTCTACTAAAATACATTTTCAGTTGAATATTCCCCTTTCATTTCCTATTGGTAGCATGTTTTGTTGACGTTTTATTATTCTAATCATAATTTTATCAGTGTGTGCTCACTTTTGGTTTAACCTTCCTTGTTCCTTCCTTCTTTGCTGGACTGTTGTAGTGATGCCACCATGTAGCCCAGATCTCACTTACAGTACAGTGTTATAATAATAATAATAATAATAATAATAATAATGATAATGATACAATAAATCATGTTGAAAACAAAAGAAATGAGACCCATTTTTTTTGATACAGCTGAATCATCCATTATAATGAACACTTATGTCTGTATGAAGGCAGCCTACATATTATAACTGCCACTGCTGCTTCCTGTTAATTAAAAATCAACACATGTACCACTTTGAGAATGCCAAGGCGTTGGACTTCAGGCAATCATTAACATGCTGACTTTAAAAGGGACAGCAGTTTATTCATTGAGAGATAAGTTTTCTCTGACCTTCTCTGAGGCTGGGTCAGGGGTCACATCACCAAAGGGGATTTAAAAATGGCTGCTGCTGCTGCTGCTGGTGTCCGTCTTCACGGTAGCTTCCAGGACAGAAACTTCCTGTTCACCAAATTAACAACAAAAGCTGCCTTGTTATCATGCATTATTACTACCTAGCACATCTTAGTGAGTCATGAAGTCGGGGTGACAGGGGGGTGAGGGGCAGGTCCTGTAATCCACAGCTGCAGTGGGGGGTTAATTTATCTCTTTTTCTTCGACTCACCATTCCCCCCTCAGTTCCTAATGGGGCATTGATCAGTTGGAGATGGGGGAGGAGGGGGAGAGTTGGAGAGTAGGACTGGTATCTCCTTGAAGACATAATAGAGGCTTTGAATACTTGCAGTATTACCTGGTGTGTGAATGGGAAACTGGGAACCAGTTACCAGGATCTTATAAAAAAAATGGAATTTTTTAAAGGTTAGAAAAAATGTATTTTGCAAACAAAAAAACATAATTTCCATTGTTAAATCAATTGCTAACTTCACCACAAAACCTCACCAGAACCCATTGACACACACACACACACACACACACACACACACACGGATGTTTAATTATGTTAATATGCGATATCAGTCGTTGGTAGCTCTTCAATTATGAATGGAGATGTAATGACACTACCATTAATATTTAATTAAAGGGCAATAAAGTGTTATTTGGCAGCATTACAAAACTAGACACTAATAAAGGAATGTCTTTAGCCAGTAATCATTAGAGACAGAGAGAGAGCCCTGTCCCTCTTTAAATTTGACTGTCTGAAAAGGTAAATACAGAGGACACACAGCGGTCACAAGTGTGTACACGTTTGTGTGTTCACACTGACTTCACTGTTGTGACAGTCTCTGTGATCAAAACCCATACAATAGCTAACGGCACTAAAGCGGAATGACCTTATCAAGCTGCAGCGAATGTGTTATCCGTGCTGCTCAATACAAAACACAACGTGACATCAACCTAACAGAGGGAAGAAAGGAAGCGAATGGGGCACCACAGAGATGGTAAAATCCCCCTGGAATACCCCGAATAAACTTCCATAGCCTCCAGCCAGGTACACTACTCACCATGTCGACACAGGCCTTTAGCCTGCTTTGCTGTGGTTTATTTCTGTTTCGTTTTGTTGATGAATACTGAGGATGTTTTACATGGCATAACTTGATATATACTGCTACAATTTATCTATGAATCCTCAGTGAAGGTCAAGAGGGCAAAGCTACATCCAAAGTTTTCCCAGGCCGGAATGCGTGATGCCAACAGGCACAAAGCATTGCTTAGCACCAGACACCCATGCAGTGACATTGAGATGCTAAAGCTGCAGCTTGTTTACACAAGTTTCCCCCTTTCTCTCCTCTCTGAAGCCACCATTTAGTCAGACAATAGACACAATGTGGCTCTCATCTGTGAGTGGGTCAGGCCGACGGGGCCAGCAGTCAGCTGGAGCACTCTGGTTTGCTCTGGAGTGGATGTTTGCATCAGTGGGAGGGAGCATTGTTTTAACAGGAGAAGGCCAGGTCATACAAAACTTTCTGATGCGATGACAATGCTGAATATGGTTTATGATGATAATGAAAATATTTTCCTCTGCATGCTTTTTATCTGCAAAAGTTTTGTCAAATGTTTGCCATAAAACACAGCTTTCCACAGTGGGGGATTTTAATTTCTCCTCTAAAATAGTCACTGAAAATTCAACCTCATTGCCGGACTGTTCTGCTAAACAACAATACCGTCAATGAAGGAAATAGGAGTGAAATATAGCTGGTTGCCCTGCAGGTCAAAACTGTATTTTAAACACAATATATAGTACCTGTCTTTGACTTGATCGGAGAACAATTTCAAATACACATGAAGAGACAGAGGAAAATCTCAAATAAATTGTATGATGCTATCATTTTGCTCTTCTCTGCCTCGTCACTGTACTAGAAAGAGTTTGCACCTCAAACGTGTACAACTCCAGGACTGACGCGCAGGCCTCAGAGCTCCCTCGGCGTATATTAAGTCCAGCTAATGAGCTGGTCAATGTGACGAGAGACGGCTGTGATCGATGTCCCCTCTGAATTGATGTGCTCTGCAGCGAAGGACACTGACCCACCGAGAAATATTGATGAAGTATCCGGCTGGAAACTTGCACTTCCCCACAGCCTGAGCACCATTGTGAGGATGGGGTCATATCAGTGGACGCTTGCACATTATCAGCATTGTTTTATATTAAAGACAAACACTGTGCATTATTATGAAGTATACAAGCAGTTAATGGAGCTCCTGTGATTATCTTCATAGAATATCAAAGCATGACAGTTAGATAGAAAGCTTAGAATAGATTCAGACTGCACATGTTAATGTTTGTATTGTTTGCATTTTGATGAAACTTCTAATCAATGATGTGATCAGAAAGTTGTAGGTGTACTCATTTATATACACCACTGAGCAGTTAGCCTTTGAAGAAAATATTATGGCCCGCAGTATAACTGAAACAGTTTTCTTAATGATGTAAAACTTGATATGCAGTTCAGCTTTCTTCATCTTTGTCTAGTCACGAACAATGTATGGATAGCTCTGTTTTTGCTCATTTCAGGCACAGTGGAAGAGACTGGGCTGAATCTGCATACAGTAATCATCAGAAAATTCCCCAGCAGAATATATTTGCATAAGATTATTACTCATTGGCAATGACCCAGAATAAGGATGAGCCACATTACTAATAGGCTTCTCTTAATGCTAATATATAAATCCTGGCATATATATCCGCTTTGACATTAATGACTAAATGTTACTTCTCTGCCTTGTCGCTATGATGATCAAAAGTGCTTCTTTAAAATTTCAGTTCTGTCTTCCTTTTCCGACTAATATTGTGGATAAAAGATTTCTGTATGTCAGACTTAAAGAGGCAAAATTATTCAGTGACTCTGGCAGAGAAAGTTTCTGAGAGGGACGGCTCTGAAGGTGGAGGGCGAGGGGGTGGACTTTGAACTTGGTGTAAGTGTAATGTATCATATAGTTTTGGGGAAAAAAGGAAGATTTCTTCATATTCAAGGGAAAAATAACACTGATGTTGCAGTTTTTTTTCTATTTGTCTGCACATTTGGGTGATTGATATATTGGACAGAAAAATAAGATGGGAAAGTATGCCTCTGTCTCTTTCCCTTCCCTCTTCCATCTGGTCTTTCGCTGTCTCGACTGCACATTAACCAATAAAGATGAAATGCCTTCAACAAAAAAAAAAAAAAAAAGCCAGCGTCCCACCCGACTTGTCTGCCATCCTTGGGTCCTATTCAGTATGCAGCACGGGCAACAACTCAATTAACCAGAAGCCCCTAGCCATCACACCAGCAGGCTGCCTCATAATATTTCCCATAATGTTTCATCCAATTTGGAGAGTTTGACGTTTACCCCCTGCAGGACTGCAGCGATAGACAATGACTGAAGGCAAGGGGGCACTGAGGTGGTGGAGGTGGTTTGTGTGTGTGTGTGTGTGTGTGTGTGTGTGTGTGTGGTGATGAGGACTGTAATAATCACCCAGGCCTGCAGGTGAGCATCATCACCTCTTTACCAACTCCTCCAAAACTTTGCAAGCACAGGTATGTTTTTTTTTTTTCAAATGTGTGTACATAAACTTAAGTAACACAAAAGTAGAAAGGGTTTATATACTGAATGTGTGTGTGAGAGGGAGTAAAAATTAGTTTGTGAAATATTGCACACACTGCAGAGGTAATAGACTGCTGAGATAGAGGGTGTTTATAGCACAGTGCCATTAGATAAAGATAATGTTGTAGGAGAGTTTCACAGGGTTAGCAGCCATAAGCTCCTACGCTCTATGCAAGATGTTTGAGAAGCCATTTTATGGCCTTTTGTCATTGGTGTGACCCTCTTTTTTACCTCTTCAACCCCCCTCCTTCTCACCATCTCCCCTGTTCTGTTGGACAGAGGAGGACTCTGCAGCTCCTAAGTGGCGGCGAAGGAGTCACCCCGGTGGAACTGATGCCCCCGATCAGCGATGGGCTGGAAAAGCATAAAGACAGAACTGGAAGGGGTGGGGAGAAAGAGGAGAACGCTGAGACAGCACTTTCCCCAAACCACAGAGGGAGAAGGAGAGGACAGTAGCGAAGAGTGAGGGAGGTAGATAGAGAGAGGTAAAGAGGGGGAGGAAGAGGGAGGGGTCTCATTTATGATTAAAAGATAGGCCAGATAACCCTGCGAGCCTGGCCCATCACTCTCCTTTAAAATGAGGTTCTAATGGCATCTGGGGAGGAAGGGGAGGCTTGGGCATCATTAAGCAGAATCTCTGGATCCTTAACCCGAGGTAGGGTACCTCTGGCCTGGGGGAAAGAGACCACTTAGGCTGCCTTGGAGCTGTGGAAAATGTATGTGCCGAGTAAGAAATATGCATGGATATTGTTAAGTTTTCTAACTACGTGTCTGCTCAGGAACAGGAAATCAGCAAAATGCCTTGGAGCAATAGAGATTAGTGGATGTTATGTGTGTGTATGTCATTGTATAGTTGTGTATCAGTGTGTGTGTGTGTGTGTGTGTGTGTGTGTATGTGCATGTGTGCCACTGTGTGTCCGCCATCTCTCTTCAACATGTCGCTCCTAATGAGTAGGTGATTAACGATAATGTATCTCATTAGTTAAAACAGGTTTCATTATGACACAGAGTGCTGCTAGAACCTGCACTCCACAGTCCTCTTCAAAGATGGCTTCTCACAGCTGGTTCCACTCCAGCTGAAGATCGCTTGACACGTTTTCATAAGTCACAAATTTAACTGAAACATACACAGATTTGTTGAGGACCAGATTGATTTAAGGCTCCATCCACACAACAACGGCACGACAACACTTGTGAGAACGTTGCCGGAATTATTCCGTCTACGTGGCAACGTGATAACGAGTGACAAGGATGTAATACATATGCCACACCGATAGGTGGCGCTGCAAAGAAACACAGACAGACCCATGAAAAAGAATGAAAGAATACAATGAGCATGCGCATGAAGTTCTTGTTTACTACTCCCGCTGGTCACGTGATGACGTGATCTCATCGTTAGCAACAATGCCGGGTACACACTGCAACTCCGAAATGGAACTCTGGAACCTGTTGTCAAAAAATACAGTTTAAATCCCTGACAACGCTGGAGCAGTCTGTACACAAGGCGGAATCGGTATTAAAGTTTGTCGGATTCACAGAATTCCGTTGTCGTGTGGACGGCACCTTTCACTACACAATGCACATCAGAATTCATGCCACCTACTTTACATGTGACACATGCTAATTAGGACACAGTTTCACAGGTTTCTTTCTCCTTAACATTTTCCTACTTTCTCTCCTTCTTTTTCCATCTTATACCTCCACTATCAACATATTCCCATTTCTCCACCCTGGCCTCCGTCAGCACTGCAGCAATCTTCCAGCACCTTCTTCCAGCCTCGATCCAGAGGAATGCTAATAGTTTGCAACCTGACCCAGTGTCTCTCCAGTGCTACCCAAACAGGGCAGTCCAGCCATCCTGAAACCAACACCACGAATGTTTCCATCACTCATATTGAGATATCAGTATCTTTATAGTTAGAAATCATCCATATTTTACCAGCCCTTCTCCAGCTGCCCCCGTATATCTTGCTTTGCTGGGTCTCAGGCAACATATCTGTCTTATTTTGGGGCCCATATCTACACAGTGTTTCAGTCTGAAATGAGATACACATGAGACGCCTGACATGAAGCCACTGGAGGAGGCACAACATCAATCATGATGTGCAACACTTTCCATTTTTGACAACATTTCAACAGCTATGAAAGTTACTGCTAAGTGCAAATGACTTCATGTAATAATATGCTACAAGGAAAATGCTTTTGTAAAATGGTCACACATGGCAAGGTTTCAAAGAAAAAAACAGAAATGCAATAATTTATTGATACCAAATCGGTTAATTATTCTTTGTAGGGACGTAGCAAAGCAACATTTAGCAGAAACACAGAGACAGAGGAAAGCTTGCTCAAAGATTGTAATGAATATTAACATTTATCTGGATATCATCATAAATTGTGTAGTTATTGAAGTGTTCAAATTTGTTTGCATTCCTAACTCAAAATTTAACACTCTTTGCACTTTATCATTCAAAGCTAACTTTTATTTTGTGCATATTTGATTTATTTATGTTATTTGAACCTTGTTACGTAAGCACTGAGAGTGGATATTAGGCTAATATCTCTGCTAACAGTTACTGATTTCTACCAAAGTCCCACTAAAAACTGTTGACATTTTTGTTCTGTTGATGATGATGTAGATTAAAAAAGATTATGATAGGAAAGACTTCAAATGCCAAAGAAAATTAACTTCACTGTATTGGTGTAGTGGCACAGAGGGATGGTAAATGGTGTTGCATTTGTATAGCGCTTTTCCAGTCTTCCGAAAGCTCAAAGGGCTTTACACTACATGCCCCAGTCACCCATTCACACACACATTCATACACTGAAGCCAGACGCTGCCATGCAAGGCGCCAACAGCTCATCAGGAGCAATCTGGGGTTCAGTATCTTGTTCAGGATTTGAACCAGTGATCTTCCGATCACTAAATGACCTGCTCTACCACTGAGCCACAGGTGCACTTTTCAGGTGAGGTCCTAATTATGAGATTCATAGTTCAGTTATATTCTGGTCATATCCTACACATTGCACCTTTAAAAGGAGTTGATTTACTCTTGTCCATATGCATCGAAGTGCAAACAACAAACAAATATGGGAGAGAAACATTTTTGTAAATTAACACAATAAAAAAAACTGTAGCTGAAAATTGAGATATTCAGAGCTTTAATCATTTCTCAAGGCCTTCAGTTCCCTGTAGATCCCCTGTATTTTAAACCTTGTTTTCAATGGCATCATATGCCATTTTATAAAAAAAACTCGAACTTTTTTTTCACTTTAGCAGCCACTGGCAGTTAGATCAAGAAGCTGTTTGTGTTTGTGTGTTGGGGGGGAGTGTGTTGACAGTGGGGGGAAAAACCCTTTTAGCACGTTCATAAAAGCGACATTTAGCATTGTCACAACAACTGCTTCAGAAAAACCAAGCCTCCATTAAACAAGGGCAATGATGCACTACAAAGTCACAACCCCTCAGCACAGCAGCCTGCCATCCAGCCAGCGGCTGCCTCTGCATAACTTACTGCCTGTGTTGTATACAGTTCCTGGTACACAGCAGCATGAGAGAGTTTTCCTGAGTGATTTCCAGTGTGAAGTTATGGTGTTGATTAGCGCAGTGACAGGTGCCATGATTAAAATGGCCGATAGTAATAGTGCAGCATTCATGCATTGACAACTTTGCTCTGCATGGCTTTGTGAGTGGTGATGTATGACACCATTAGGGTAACCTCAGGGCCCTGGAGGACACTTATCTCCCTCGTCACGTCCTTCACACTTCCCATTCTCCCTCCAACAAAAGGACGCCTGCTCCCCAGTCTGCATGCTTATGAATTGTGTGTGTGTCTGTGTGTCTGTGTCGGTGTGTGTGATTGTACGATATGTGTTCCATCTCTGGTAGTGAACATAAATACTGGTTTATGTGTATCATGTTTCATTATGTTGGTGTGTATGTTTCGGTTCGTACATCTGTGTCAGCTTTAGGCTTTTTTGGATATTGCAATGGAGGCGATACTACCGTACTGTGACCTCATACGAAATACATATTTAGCTCGCTAATGCTGAGCGCACTAGTTGTGCGATGAACATTTATTGGGGACCAGTCTTTAAAACACCCTGCTTTTCTGCATCTATCATTCCCATTACTTTTTGCATGTTCTGCCCACATAGTAAATATTAGTAGTGGTTCTCAGAACATGATGTAATTGAGACTGTGTTCAACGAGACAACAGCCCCCTCATTAATTTCAGTGAGGCAACTGCTTTCCTTCAAGATACATAGGTGCACATGCCAAGGATTTTGCCACAGATCTGCAAACCTCTAATGCTGTTGAGTTAGCCGGTCAAATAAGTCCAAGCAAAATTCCTGGTTGATGAGTTTATAATGTGGACACCATATTTCTGTTAACCCTGCAACAGGATAAAATAACTGTTGCTGGTCAACTTAGAAGACTTACTGAATGGTGTTCCCTGACGTTAAAGAACTCTGCAGTGTTTCTGGGATTGGGCTTCATCGTCTTACCAGTATTTGAAACTGCATGTCTTTGTGTATTTTAGGTCCAAATGGGCTGGTTAGGGACTACAGAGTCCCCTGATGAGACAAAGCTGAACACGGCATTAGCTGTGAATATTCATTGTCATAATTAATATTCTGCCTCAAAATGCATCCTGTGTATTTTTGCTTGCGGTGACGTACGAAGCATACAGAGATCACTGTAAACACCTCTTCACGCCCATGGGGCCTGTCGGTCGCGCTTCACTGGGCAAATGTTTGTGAGAACACCTCTGTAAACATGCACTTCCTTGGAGGCGGGGGGGTCAGCCAAGCTGTGGCTGACACCTAACGCACCCCTCTACCACCACTGATACTGCAGTCATGTCAACGGAAGTGTAAGGCAATACCTAGTTTTCCTAACAAGTTGAACCCAGCCGGAGGCATCCTGGCATCCCGGGACTCCAAACACATGTCCCCTCCCTACTTCAAAAATACGCACACCCTTATTTTTGGCGGCATGCAACCCCTTAATTATTTCAGTGAGCTGAATTTGAGACGATTGGGTTCTTAAGGTTTTGCGGAGGGCATGGAGTCATGATACTGAGGAACAGCAAGAAAAAAACACTGAAGGTGGCAGGATATTTAAGGGAGGGTGGGGGTGGGGGTCAAGTTTTAGAGGATAGACACGTACACGCACACTTGCACAAGAACACACATATGTAGAAACTGCTGTCCCTGTCTCTCTTGAGCCCGTCTCTCCTGTCCTCGAGCCGCTACCCTACCACCGCTGATGAGAAAAACAGACACAAGTGCTAAGCTCTCTCTTTCGCTGGGATTGATAACATTTGTAATTGAGGTGCTTACTATGGAGTGCCAGCTTCCTTGGTCGTGGACGGTGGTTTCCAGGTTGTCTCAGCGCAGAGACGGGAGGCAAGGGGGAGCGATGGGGGGAATTTGAATGTGTTAAGAGTGTGCAGTGTCCACACGACCATTAGCAAACAAACCTGGGTGGGGGGAAGCTAAGATCAAATTCAGTGCCATCTAAAGGCCAGTTCAGTGATTTATACTAACATGTTTTATTGAAAGTCTAAACAGAGCAAAGAGAGTAAAACACCCATAAAGTCTTATTAGTTATCATGTCACAGTTATCAACACATAGACTCAACACACTTAAAACAGCAAAATCTTCAATTTCATAATTAAAATTTTATTTTATCTCAATAACTATGATTCAAAACAGGATTGGAATAATCTGCATTTATCGCAGTCAATATTTTGCTTATTATTTGATTACTTACACCTGTTATGTGCCTTTGAAGATGGTGAGTGATGTAATGGAACAGCATGAATATAATTAGAGTAATGATGCATTGACATGTAGTTTGGTGCCAAAATGTGGCCAATGAATGTGAATCATATTCAGGGCCAGCGGTTTGTCCAAATTTAGCCACACAGTGTAATGTGAGCAGCAATTTCTTTTAATCTTGATATAATCAATTATTGCTTAAGTTTTCTTCAAGGAAAGTTTTTAAATAACTGATTTTAAAGGGATATGGCATCAGTACATCAGTAAGAACCCTCCAGACACCTGGTCATCAGCACTTGAGGTGCAGATCAATAGAGACTGAATAAGAGTAATAGCTTTCACCTTAAAACACACTTATTCCAATTAAGTCCAGTTTTCAAACAGACACTTGACATTTTGAGAGAACTGTTGGGTGCATCACCGGTTAGATATAAACATCCAAAATGAATCACTGATTATCTGAGACAATTTTTAGACTTGAGAAAGCAATAAGAACGATAGAAATGGAAAAAAAGAAAGAATGGGTCAATGATATCAAGCTGGTTTGATCTATGGATCCTTCTTTCTACATTTGTGCTTTGCACAGTATTAAAGTTTAAAAGTTGTCGTACAAATGACCTACAGAGATCGTGGCTCACAAATGGCAAGTCTAAAAGAAACAACTCCGATAAATCACGGAGCGAAATTTGAGTCTGGGGCTGTTGTAGGAGATTTATCGGCAGCTGTATTTTTCTAGTGTCAACTGATGTTCCATAAGACTTAGCCAGCGTCTTACGTTGCTTCTACCCATGCTCCCTCCCCACCGACACATACCCAAACACACACACACACACACACACACACACATTGCCCTGCACCCATCACACATGCAGACAGACACACACTTACACCTCTCCACTCCATCAACATCGGCCCAGCATTTAAATTTGAGAGCTATTCCTGTGAGACTGTTAAACACGACAGATTGAGATGAGTGGCAAACCTCTAGTGCTAGCATTAGCCCACTTATCTTATTAGTGGGGCAGCTCTAACACATTTGATACCCCCTCGGCTACTGCTGCTGCTGGCCTCAGGGAACCCGCACTGGCTTCAAAGACCAGATCTGGCGTCCTGGTGGCTCAGCATGCTGAGACGCATACCACAACGTTGTCGGTTTGAATTCAGTCTGCTGCAGTTGCTCCACGTCTTACTGTCACTCTTATCTTTCAGATGACTAGTGTATGTGAACTATGTGATGAACAACAAGTTCACAAATAGTTTTAATAGATTAGAGAGAATGAAAAATGTAAGTAAATGTCATCATAATTAATTCATCTGACATTTGATTTGCTGTGACCTCTACTTGGATGGTTTGAGTTATAACGAGAATATAGAATTTAATAGAAGACGTTATTTCTCCACCAGGAAAATCATAATCATAATCCCCACTTAACTCTTGACAACTGCAATATTCCACTGAGCAAACTTGTGCTATGACTGAATAAATATATTGGTGTTATATTTGCACTCGATCAGTACAGAGCTTACACAATCTTATTTTACTACAAAAAGCAAATTATTTCTAACCCTATATGTTTCTGTCACGTCATTGCAAACACAAGATAGCAGATTCAGCTTTAACCTTTCACTTGTATGTTTTTTCACAGTGACGCCTCCTGCTACATGAAAGAGAGCTACAAGGGTCTAAAACTCACTGACAGTCAGCGTTTTTTAAACTATGGCCTATGACCCCAGGATGGGTCACAGGCCTATTTCTGGTCCGAGTCTACACAACAAGACTATGAGTGGGTTGCAGAGTTAGAGCTCATTTCTTCAAGTTGGGTGGTAAAATATTTACAACTTTATTTAAACAGGAAGGGGCCTAACTGACATTAAAACCATGCTCTACAGAGCCGTCAAAGCAGCATTATATAGACCATAACGTCAGTCATTTGGTCTATAAAATGTCAGAATTTAGTGATGCACTGCAATATCAAGTTACCGTAGTGACGTCTTTAAAATGCTGTTTTTGACCAACCAACAATTCAAAAACCGAAGTTACTTAATTGGCCATCTTAAATGACACAGCAGCAGCACATTCACACATTTGAGAAGCTGGAACCAGCAAATATTTGGTAAAATGACAAATTAATCAATTGATTAATCAATAAGCAAAATAGTTGTTGCTAATCTTTTTATGTATTTATTTTTATGTAAGCTTTCAAAAAAAAATGAAAACAAAAATATGTGCTCAAATTAAGTTGTTGAATAGCTTTGTTTTTATATTTATTAACTTACTATACAGAAAAAGGCACTCTAGCTCTCTGTCCACTTTACTTCAGTGACACGACTGACATTTTCAAATGGTGTGTGTGTCTTTTGAAATGACGCACTTCGCTGGATGGGTGTGATTGACAAGTGAGTTCTGTAGTGGTAATGATATGGTGTAAATGAGAGCTTGGTGTGTTACTGTAAGTAGCAACACATAAGTCTAACCTTTAGCTGCTTGCTGAAAACTGAGCTGTGAGGAGAGCGGCTTTGATGATTTGAACCCCCCCATGCTTATGCATCAAGAATACACACAAACACTCACAGCTGCAGCGAAGGCACAGCCACACAGAAAGCCAGGCAAATACTTATTCTGCAACCTGGTGTAAAGTATACCGCACCTTGACTGCTGTCCTTCCTGCTAAGCCTCATGGGTAACAGGAAACAGTGTGTGCTCTTTCTCAGATCTCTTCCTGTTGGGTGACAGGTGAAGGATAGTAGACAGTCTGGTTCTGATTTTCTTCTCTTAAGCTTCTCCAACTCTCTCTCTCTCTCTCTCTCTCTCTCTCTCTCTCACACACACACACACACACACACAGTTACACAATCCTACACATCAGCACCCCTGGTGTAGAAATCGCTTACCAAGACTCTTTGCTATTCTTAAAGGAGGCATGTGAACATGTTGGGTGGGCAGACAGGCACTTCACTGCTCACCTGCCTTTCTTTAGCGCACTCTTCACTCTTTCTTTCTCACACTTTCTCCCCCGTCACCCACCCTCTCTAACACACACACACACACACACACACACACACACACACACACACACTCTCTGACACTTGTCACCATAAAACAGGTTGTGTTGTCAAGTTGGCTGTCACCATACTTGTTCCTCTGAGCCATATATGAGCTCTCTCAGCTGTTCCTCACAGTTGAACCACAATTAACCCCACACACATGCACACACACAAACACACACACACACACACACACACACACACACACACACACAGAGACAACTACACAATTTGCACTTTCTGTCTCGCTCTTTCTCGCCGATGCCCTTTCACTATCGACTCAGACTGTAACCCAATCTGTGCAGCAGGAGAGTCATTTACTACCAGTGTGTGAGTGTCACTAAGTTTACAGTTTACAACATTTCTTCTGTTACAATGTATGCATGCATACATTCATGCAGACTCTCAGTCCTTATCTTGTAATATTTCGATTTTTTACCCCTATAGTGAACAGTGAATAACAACATAAATATGTTTTTATTAGTTTCCAGCGCAATCCTTTAAATGCCAAAGTCATAAACCAAGAATAAACTAAAGGAGAGGTTTGTCACCATAAATCAAAAGATGAGACTGAAGCTGGTGGTATGCATGCGAGTAATTTGATATCTGAATGACAAAAACAGTAGTCAAGTCAAGTCACTTTTTTATTTGTATAGCCCAATTTCACAAATTATATTTTATACTGTTTTACATCATATGACAGCTATGTTCTTATATTACAGGGCTTATAGGGAAACAAGTAACATTGTCAGTCAAAATTATCTTATATTTAATGAATCAGTCCCTCTTGAAAATAAATTGAAATATTCTAATAAAAACATAGAATAAAATATAGATAGATGCAAAATAAATGCATATAAGCATGAACGCATGAACTGATACTCAGGCATTCCTCCTTCCCAGCTCGTGCAATAATTTCTCACAGTGAAATATGCCTTTTATACCTGTTGTCTCTGATCTTTTGATTGTGTGTTGCTATTCTATGTTGTTCAACGACCCTCGTCATCTCGTTGTACATTGTACAGTGACAATAAAAGCATTCTATTCCAATGTAAAACAATATTTTTAAGTTAGAAATACAATATCTGAATGGGCCTATGTCAGGAGGTATAACTACTCTACAAATCCTGTGCAAATTTCCCCATCTGTGGGACGAATAAAGACAAAACTTTATTCATCCCGAAGCAAATTCTAGCACAACAGCTTCCATACATAGTAGGAAATTATAAGCAGTTTTTAATCTAAAAAGATTTTTTAAATTATTTATTTTGATATACAGTGCAGAATAGTGCAAAAACCAAACAATATAAGCAATTTAACAATATAAAAAATACTATAAGAACATAGTAAGCTACCAAGTAAACGACTGAAGACTTGTGTCAATGGTTGAACTTCAGGCTTCAGATTGACTGAGCTGTGACTGCAGCAGCTGTCTGATTCAGTGACAGCCTTTGACATCAGCTATAATTTCATTAGAGGAGGTGTTAATGGTTTGAAATGGTGACCATCTCATTTAGAATAAATCTTGTCAATATTAATGCAAACCTTGCAGGCATTACACATCAAGATCAAATCATTCCAAAAGATTTTTCAAATGCTTTTTTATGTCACTCTTCAAGTATTCTGGTTGTAAACCAAACATAAAAATAGACATGTTTTTTTGTATTTTCAAATAAGGCTTATATTGTGATATTGCAATATATTGTGATATTCTACATAGATCACTGCGAAATTTAAAATGCAGCTTAGGGCTGTCGATGTTACTGCAGATTTTTAACTTTTATTTTTATTTAACTTTTTATTTTTATTTATTCTTTTTTTATGGGGGGAATCAATATTAAGAAATTAAAAATCAGTGTTATACCAGAAGAAAAAGTATTGATATATTGTCATCTTGATACACATGCATGTGCTTTAAATTAACATTTCACCAGGATGTGAACGCTATTGCCAGTCCCTGACAGAGAGAGTTGAGTATATCGACACTCTGTGTATTCTCTTGCAGTTAATGATGTTGGTGGAGAAGTTGCTGGTGCCAGTGAAAGCTTTATGCAGTTAAATGGGCAGCGATGAGCGTATTTGTCAACACATGCAGTCTCCTACCGCTGTGAACAGCAACACTTCACGGCACAGTCAGAGTTCCGTCTAACGAAGCACAATACAGTCGTGGAAAGCATTAAAATCCCCCCAACTCACTCCATCACCATTTCCAAAGTGATCTGATGGAGATATTACCTAAATGGCTGGCAAGCTGTGGGCTGCTAACTAAATGCTAATATGTGTCAGAGCCTGGGTGAGGATTTATGGCTCACCATCTGCTCACCAGCATACAGTACAATGTTAGCTTACGATGTTAGCTTTGATCAAGACCTCCCTGTTCATTCCTCCTAATCACTCATCTGGGTGAAAATTAGTAGCAAGTTCTTTGTCCTTTAACCTTATCATGTTCTCTTCTACACAAGGATCATTTGAATAGTAATTATTTTGCATTCTGGGGCCTGAATATTAGTTTTTAAAGCATACTTGACAGTGCAATTAAATATTGTGTTGTTTTCTGATTCATAGCATGTTTAGGGATTTGCAAAGGAATAGTCATTAAAACAGCGAGACCCTTCTTTCATGAAATGAATTAAAACAGCTTCCATGTCGCTTCCTTTTCCCTATTAATCCAGCTACTTTTTCAGTACCTTCAGTAAACACTGAATCAAAATCTGACAACACACTTTGTCTTTGAAAACACTGTTGAAAATATCATTTAGCTTGAGCTTCTCTCTGTACTTATTGCTCAAACACTGTGTGACATTTAATAGAAGCCACATAATGAACTAACCATTTCCTCGAGATCTATATGGATCTGTGAGGGAAAATAGTGAACTTTGTGAAGAATTCTATCCAATCCATCTGTCCAAACAAGTTTATTCTAGCATTTGTCTTCCCGGGGAAACCTCCAGGCTTAGAGCATGCCTAATGCCATTTGATGAAACAGTAAAGATTCTCCATATCTTTTCCACAGTAAAAGGCTAATTGCTGAGCTGTAGTCAGATTTACGTCCTCCCCATTCTCCTTTATGCACCAGGCATCTGTAAGCCCTCACGCTGCCAGTCTCCGAAGGGGTGTATGTTATGATCCCATGTCAGCGAAATCAATCCTTATCAATTTTAAAGTTCAGATTTTTATTTCATGGCTTTCAAGGGAGCGCCTCTCAAGCAAAAATGACCATTCCAGCTCTTTTTTTCTGCTCCCGCCTCCCTTCCCATCTGCGTCCATATTGATTGTCTGTGTGCGCAGCTCCCCTGCGATTTTTAGCCCTGTGGCGGCCCCGGTCTGTTGTAAGCAAGTGCCTGAAGACATAGCTGACTTGAATAATGCTAACTAGAGCCAGTGATCCATCTCAATGCAGCTTCCCAGTATTAACAAGCTTTGGCAATTGTCATGTCTCCACAGTGCCTGGGAAGAGACCAACAAAGGTCAGATAAGATACGAAAGGCAATCGCCCAATGCTTTATAAAGAACATGAATGAACGTCAGGCTTTTTAAATGTATATTTATTGCACATTTATTATTCAAACACCCAGTTTCCCTTTCTGAAACACTGTCATTGTCAGGCTTATGTGTCACAGGTTTTGTTCTACAAGGAGTGCATGAGTACATATCACCTCACGCCCAGCTATAAACTGTGTTTACTTTATGTGAGGCAAAAAATGGTGCGGTGGTGGCTGAATTCATTACGCACACAGCTCCATCATTCATTGTTCATGTTGACTCATTCTGCTCGACAACCATACATGCAGTGAAGTATCAACTCAAATTTACATCCCAGCTTTTATGGTTTCATTTTCACTGGGATTGAATATCTTTTTTTTTTTTTTTTGAGAAAAAGTCAAATAAAGCAACACTTACTTTGCCCACGTTGTCTTAACCTGCTCTCAGTTCCTGATAGTACCAAGTCTAAGCATTTACTGGCAGCCAACAAAGTTTACCTCCTTTGGTTTCTTTGACTCTTTTCCTTTTACAACTTGTGTCAGGTAAACATTGAAGTGCTGAAGATTAGGCGGAGGGGCTGTTGTCCACATTGTGTGTGAGTAAAAGCGTTTGTGTGTGTGTGTGTGTGTGTGTGTGTGCGTGTGTGTGTGTGTGTGTGTATACTGTGCAAGGGATAGCTGTGAGGCCTCCAAACAGTAAACTAATGGTTCAGCGCTAAATGCCCGCTAAGTGGGTGGGACAAGGATGGCCTGACCCCGCTGGCCTTCCCACCAGTCCCCTCTAACAGCTTGGCCTCGGGGTCAGCTCAATTTCCCCACTGCTGAGTGGTCATTACGGTGCACGGCTTTGATAAATGCTCACGGCTGCCGCTGCTCCTGCTGGCTAGAAGCACTGCACATCTCCCAGGCGCAGAAATCTCTGCTGTGCAGTCATACAGACAGAAAGGAGGGAGAAGAAATGAGGTAAAAGACAGGATGAACAAAGAAAAACGAAAAGGCAGAGGATTAGGAAAACAAGCGGAAGGGATAGGACCAACAGGAAGGAGATAGATAGAAGCCCGACTAAAACAGGACCCCAAAACCCAACGATACATGCCTGCACACGGCCGACGTTGCCTAGCAACCCGATGATCAGAGTCGGCTCACAATTTCACACAGACAGAAATGGCACAGGGAAAGATAGAAGAGGCAGTGAGGGTAGAGGAGGAAAAACAAATCAGATGAAGATTGTTACAGACCCCAGCGACCGCCCCAATCTCTCTTTCCCTGGCTCTCTCTGTCTTACTTCCACTGAGACAATGTTGATGAAAATCTCTGAATGCAATCATCTCACATTCTGCGAATGCACTGAATGCTCCAAGGTGCTAGTTTGACAGTGCAGGGCGCTCAGGCAGATTCGCTCGGCTGATCTTGATGGCCTTTGTCCCACATTCTCTGTATGGCTTCATCTCCAAAACTTTTGCTGCCAAGATGACAACAGTAGTTATTTTAATATCATATTCAATACGCTGATACAAAACATGTAAAGGGAAGCCTTGTAAAGTGGTATCCCATTTTAAAACTCTGCCATTTAAAATCATTAACATTTTTCCATTGCAGCATATGAGCCTCATTACTTGAACACTAATCAAAATGCTTATCAAAAGAAGTCCTAAGACAAAGTGAGGCACATGAAACCATTGTGGTCACTGTGTTTTAAGTAGAAGGGGCCATGTTCACCACCATCAACCTGAACTTGCCTAAATCCTGTCAGGACAGGCCAAAAAGCAGCAGTTACCATATTGACTCTTCTACTGTTGTGCAAGTAAATGACTACTATCAATCCTGTGTTATCAATATTCCAACAATATGCTTTTCTGTTTGACAATATATTGTGCACTAAATTTGTTTCTCCTCTTTTCTTTCCTCGAAAATCTTGTTCGATAGGACCGGAAGTCTCCAAGGTTAATTTGTGCCCCCAGCCCATGAAAGGCAGTGCCATGCCCACTGGAAACATAAACCATGGCGATGAAAGCGAGGGTGAGTGTTTATGGTTTTCTCTCTGTTTGTGTTTGCTAACCACACAATAAGGTAGAGTTGATTACACACATTCATACAGAAATACACACACCATCACAAACTAACACAATCAAGAGCATCCCTTGAAGGCTCCATACTGCATCACGATGAAAGTGAAGCAACTTAAAAAGACTAAAAACTGCACATAAACAAGCAATGGGAGGTGGAAAAAAGGGAGATGGTTTAGTCCAAATGTCTCCAAGAAGCACTTTATCATCTCTATCGTTTTGCCTATCGGGCAGTCAGTGTGTCAGTTTCCACCTCACTGATTTCACTGACGTATTTGTCTCTCCATTAGTGATTCATAGTAGTGCACTGGTTCTTGAAAGCTTGTAGACTTGTAGTTTTATGCTTGATGAAGATTTTTCTCCCTCTGTGCACTTCTACAGGTAGATGTGCAGTGGTAGTTATTTAGCTACACTTTATGTGTATTCACTTGTACGTTTTAAAAATAAGTTTTTCAATATAATCATGCTATGAGAACATCCATATCCAGAAAGTGACATCCAATTAGGCATGCATGCAGTGCCCATGTCGTGCCACTGTGTACTATTTATACAATATCTAATACCTAGCTACAGAGACAACTGATACCTTAGAGTTTCATGGTGTGCCAGTATCAGTTCTGCAGTACAGTGTGTACCGTTGTACTATTTATACTACAGACATTGTAGCGGTAAAACTTAAACCATTATCCAGCACATTATAATAACATAGTACCATTTGTCGAACATGGTAGGTGTACATATGAGGGCAAGGATGATACATGCATGTATGAATGTGTGAATATCTGCGAGCCTCCAAGAGATTGATGTTGTGCAACGAGCTAAAGTAGTCTCACACCTCCCCAGCTGCTCTGTCTGAGACAGAGGCCTGCTGGTTCGCTTACTGTCTGAAGCTGAGCACAGATAAGGTTAGGCTATTACAAAATATTAAAGCTATAAGCCTTCCTCATGGCTGTTGGTGTATGAAACTACTGGTTCCATAATAGAGTTTCTATCAATTGTTCAATATAAAGGTATTATGGTGTCATTCATCAACATGCTGGACATAATACAACTATTAGCTTGATGACTCTGGAACCATGCCACTGCTACCTTGCACCCTCCTCTGGCTTTTACACATCTTATTTAGCAGCAGACTTACAGTAGAAAAATTGCACATTTTAAGATTATTATATTTCACAAGTTGTCAAGAATTCTTTTGCTAAACATTATAAAAAGTAAAGGCATTTGCAAACTGTAAATGCTGCAGTTTGTTTTTAAATAATGTTAGCATTGAGAAAACTGTTTCTCTCAACACAAAATTAATCATCTTGCCACACAAGGATAATGACTGTGTATTGCTATTTTGTTTTGTAAAATGTTTCCTCATAGCTTTCGACAGAAATGTGCTTGAAGAACTGAGTGAAAAACTCTGATAGCATCTTGTATATAAACTGTTCTGACATCCCTTCAACATCCAGGACATATATAAATACAACCCAGATGTTGGAAGCTGTTAACACACATTTTTTTTGTACAGTATTTGCAATTGTGTGTAAATTTAGTGACTCACTCAAACACAAATTAACAACTGCACAGAATCTGAAAACAAACACTCTGAGACATGAGAACTAAACCAAAGTGACCTAAGCACTAGATCATCATCTTTGAACTCAGAGAGATAAAAGAGTTTGTGGCAGAGGAGTGGTATGTTCAGTACACATGTGACATCTGTTTGTTTTGTCAGAATTGACTTGGAGCAAGCAGCCGTTATTTTAACACCTTTTCTGAGTTCACCAGACCCTCCCGTCTTTCCTTCTCCATCACATTCTCAGGCCTTCATTGCCAATGTATGTTGAACCATGAAACTCTTTGCCATATATGATGGATGAATAATCCAAAGTCATAGGAATTAAAAACACCTCTGCAAACTCTGCAAACTCCATGCTCATTCATCCCAAAGGTGTTGAATAGAGCTGAAGACTGGTTCTTTGCAGTTTCATCAACTTATTTCACAACAGACAGTCCCAGGTCAAAATACAGTATGTGGACATGACTGTTTAAGGTGTATATGTGTAATGAGGAAAGGCTTCACTGATGACTCTGCATCTCCACACTTCCAGGTGTGTGTCTAAACTATTTATTCACTATTTGACACTATATTTATCCACTATTTGACTAATATATTCAAGGTATAAATGTTATGTTACACTGTTATTGTGGTTTAAAAGACTATGGTATGGCCAAAACATGGTTTACATCCATCTTTATCTTCATCCATCTAATAGTCAATAGTGGCGATGAGGTATTGAGTAATAAGGTTGTCTTAGTCCAGCTCTCCTCTAGCTTTGTCTTTGTCTAGTTTTTTTTTTTTTTTGTTTTTTTTTTTGTTTTTTACAGTATTTTGATAAATTGTGTCACATTTTTTGTTACCTCACAATTAGAGCTGTGCGATATGGACAAAACTGTATATCTTGATATAGCTGATTTTATACATATCTCAATATAGTACTTGATGTAACGTTACTGGTAACGAAATTTCCACTTTCCATTGCGCTGTCCGTCTCCTCCATGCTGCTTTATCTGTGTTTACTCCCTAGACGAGTCCTTGCTTTTGACGTAAAATTTAGCCTTCATACCATTATGTCTATACTTCATACAATGAACCTATTTTGAACTTGCATGATACATTTGGATTATCCACCGGTCATTCTGACGTTGAGTTGTGCTTTACACAACATATCTAAACCCTAACCAGAGTAATGTTAAAGTTAGCGTTGCACCACAGCTAACCAAGTAGCCTACAAGTTAAAATTAAGATATAAACAACAGATATAGTATTGCCTCTACATTGTCTGGAATATCAGCTGTGGCAACTACATTATTGTTGTATTGTATTTCTGTAATCATCCAGGGTGTCATTGGCATCAGGCTGTCAGAGAATGTCAGTCTGTTTGTCACTGTGTCCGTTTGTGTGTTTGTCAACAGGGAAAAACGTGTTTGCATGCATACGCCTTGTTACTGTGTCTGGAATGAGAGAGATGGAGAGCTGGAGGTAGGGAGGGGGCGGAGGCGGGGCTGCAAAGGTAACAGATTGGCTGTGAAATATTGTGGAGTCTGCCAGTTGCACCATGATGTATTGGGAATCACTCGCTCGCTAATTACCTTAAATTAACAGTAGAGTTGGGTGTGACAGTTCACGTAACTGTTTTTTCTGCTGCTACAGATGAATGGGCTGGGGGAGTTGATGCCAGGATGCTGTTGACAATCGAATTCTCCTTCAAACTCCTTCCAATCAATTTCTCTCTCTCTCTCTTTCTCTCTACATGTGAGCAGCAAAGAGACGGGCCAGCGAACATATGACGAGGTTCAGAGATTTCTGTGTCGCTTTGAAATTAGTGATTTGTTGATATCTTTGTTTATAAATTAACATCGTCATTGCTCTCAGTGTAAGGTGTGAATAGAAGACGGCTCTTTAATCAAGTGTGATCCTTCATCCAATAACATTTGCCGTTGTGTACTTTCGTGGCTTTCACTCATACACGCTCAGTCATGTTGCTGTGTATGAGAGTGAGCCAGAAGTCAGTGTATATGTTCACAAACACACACATAACACAAAGTCTCACACACAGTAGATTATCTCCAGCCCCCGTCTAAAGAGAGCCCAGGGAGGATTTGTGGGTCTGTGGAAAGGACCAAGAAAAATGTTTTCTGATAAATTATTCACAATCCCACAATCCCTTTTGGGCAGAGTGTTGCATCGCACCGCGTGACGCATTACACCTTCACCGTCTCACCCTCCTCTTTCCTTTCCTCCATCACTCACTCACTCTCTCAATGTGCCCTTTTCCTCTCTGTCTCAGTTCTTTTCCCCTCTCCCTCTCCCTCTCTCTCTCTCTCTCTCTCTGTCTCTCTCCCTCTCTGTCTCCCTGTCTCTCTCTCTTGTTCTCTCACTTTTTTGTATTCTGCGACGCCGGGCTTCACGCCCCCAGAGAAAGACCCAGTTCTCGGGCAAGCTGTCGCTGATAATGGTGGCAATTAATAACATGTCATAATCCTGCAGAGAGAGAAAATGTGAGTGTGTGCGTGTTTGTGTGTGTTTGTGTGTGTTTGTGTGTGTGTGTGAGTAGCCAACTTTGTAACTGTGTGTGCAAGAGATCTATGTCTTTGTGTAAGCATATACATTATGTATTGAGATGTGCTGAGTGTGTTTATGTGTGTTTATTTCTACAGTACATGTAAGCCACATGAATGTGTGTGTGCATGCTGAGAGAGAGAGGTGGGAGGGAGGGGGGGTTCAGCAGCTGCAGGTCTTTAGTACATCTAATGCTTAGTGGACACAGGTGTTGTACACATCTGAGGTCACAGCTTCAGACACTGACACACACACACACACACACACACACACACACACACATGCAGGGCTTCAGAGTGTCGGTCCACTGCCAAGCCACAGGCCAAGTCACACTATACTGGTACATAGCTCAACATAGAGATAGAATGAACAGAAGAGCACTTCTTTCTTGAACTTGCCTCTTCTCAGCCCACAGTGGCTTCTGACTTTACTGATGCATACAGCACCAGCAAAGCTTTGTAAACATCACAGTTATTTAACCTAATAATATCATAATATCAAACCAGAGGACCCATACCAAGGTAACATGTAATTCTTGTTTAGTCACACTCCCTGTAGGAACTGGTATTTATTTATTTATTTAAATGGTTTAATGGGCTCCACATCCTAATTATCACTCAAGTAAATTAATTTTCATAAAAACAATGTTTTTATCTGTCAAAACACCTTATGACAATTTCAGAAAAACATATATTATACATACGTTATTATAATCATCAGCATTGTCACTGTTTGAAAAAAGAAACAGTGAAACAACATTGAGAGTTGCCTCTCTATGTGTTCTTGTTCTATGTATGTGCAGCCGTCAGGTCCCTCTCTCCAGGTGCACAGGAGTGTATAGACACTGCATGCCTGTTGTGCTTCCCTTCGCCTCAGTGCAAACTACAGCAGACAGGTGTGACTCTTGAATACTTTCTTTAGGCCATACACACTCAATTATACAGATAGACACTTCTATGCATCTAAAATATACAATATATATATCTGATGATTATTCTATTCTATATTCTATATAAAGTAACACACGTGATACAGATCAGATTTTGTATAACTCAAACTGTATTCACACAACCTCACTCATATACCATATATATATATATATATATATATATATATATATATACCATAAATGCATATATATATATATATATATATATATATATATATATATATATATATATATAGATAGATAGATATAGATAGATAGATATAGATATATATATGTGCCTTTGTGATGGAGGTGCTTTTGCAATCGAGGCATGTCTGTGATCTCTAGTGTTGCAGTGTGATAAAACAACAGGTCTTGGGGAGGACAAACTGGATCTGGGTGAGCAGGGTGTAACATTCCTTCCTCAGCCTCCACTTGTCTCTCTTACAACATCTCAGCCCACATCAATACCTGGATTAAGTTACCAATATCCAGGATTGTTCAATTTCAGTGAGATTAAATTAGATACTGGATCAACAGTTGACTGGAAGACATTTCTTGCAGCCTCATGAAAAAACTGAAATAAAGCGGTTGCACACCACGTCTATAGTTTGATCAAATAAATACAACTTTATGTATCAAATCACATTTACACAGTGACTTCCTCAGTAAAGTTTTCAGAACAGGTTTGATTTATTGTGGGGTTTTTTTGCATCTGTCAAAAGGCAAAAATAAAAGAGCTTGTTTGACCCTTGAGCCACTGCCTGTAACAACAATTATACAATCATTTTGCATTTACTTTGCAAACCTTAAATGTGCATTTCAACATTGACAGTACTTGGGATTTTGACTTTATTACCTGTGTGTAATAGCACTATAATATACTGTAGATCTAAAACTATTTTGTATTAGTGATTATGTTTTGTTTCATATAGTACTTATTCGTATTGTTATATTGTGTATTGTATTGATTCCTTCCCAATATCTGCATGGCAAAGTATGGCATGGCAAGTGTTTTTCAAATATGCATAGTTAATCATTATTAAAGAATGATCAAGATTGTGCAAATTAAATATGTTTGAGTTTAGGAAAAGCTCATAATGACAGTGAAACCGACCATTTACATGTGTTACAATTCTGGTTCCTTTTGATGACATAGTCCATTTGATATAATCTCAAAAAGCCTTTATCGTTTGTTCTTTACCAACCTTCCATTGTCTTTTTTCTGTCTCAACCCCTCTTACCTGTCCTGCGGATAAGGCCGATACTTGTGGAAGGAACTCCCCTCCTCTTTGTTTGAATGAAGTCCAGCCCTTTCATTCTGGTGCGGTGTTGAAGTGTTGATTTAGTTACCTACCCATACCACTATACTGCAGTGTTTCCTGTAAGCCTTTGACTGCCCTAAACAGGCAAAGTTTACAAACCTCTGGCAATTTGTACACTCCTGTTAGTGGCCATGGGAGGTGCATTAGTAACTGTCAATGCGCCCTGCCCGATGCACTGCTCTCATTTGACCCAATTCATTCCAGTGGGTGTGTCCCAGTGGCAGTGATATATACCCCCTATGATTTTACTGATGTATAATCACTCAGCGCTCTCACAACCCACAGTTATCTTTACCTCAATAGGCTGAGGAAACAATGAGAGCACCATACATAAGCTTTACAAGAGGTTGGGTCAAGAGGGGGGTTGTTGGGGTGTGTGGGCGTGTACGGTAGGGGATACTGTACTGTGGAGAGGAACAACTTGGGCGCCTGCTCTTATGGCGGTCAAGTTGGTTGAGATCAAATATAATGGAGCTCTGACTGGTGGGATATCAGCTGTCCAGAGGCTATTCTTGCTGATGATGATCCCACTGTTGATGACTTTTAAGTGTGATTCTTATAACGTGCTGGATTTGAGGTGTGACAACTGCATCTCATCAGATTAATAAATGACATCAGTGTAACAAGAGGAAGGAAGACAGGAAGCAGAATCTAAATACTGTAACATCTTATAGTTCCCTTCTTGGAATCATGGCATCCACCATGATGAAGAATTGTGCAATTATCTGCACTTGTTGCAACTTTCAGATGATCAATGAGAAAAGTAGAAGTCAGCTCATCAACAAACACAGGCGTGATCTGAAAGAAACCAATACCAGGGGTTGTTACACCAAGATTTTTTTTATGTACGTACAGTTCTTTCAGCTAGCATGTTTCAAGCTACACAATAAAGCACAATATTCTGTGATACAGTAGAAACCTCTTATATTTATTTCTCATTCAGATTACCATTACAGTTTAATATTTATTGCATGAATATAAAGAATTGAAACAGACAGCTTTGTTATTTACTGGATGCTGTTTTAAAGCATAGCAGGTGTTTCCAATGTGGCTTCAGCTGCGTTAAGGGTGGCTTCAATCGCAGGTGTGTTTCCCACATGTTTTATATCTCCACAGCACAGCATAGTTTCTTGTTGTTTGAGTATATGAAACAAGGTAGCTGAGGAACAACAAGTCTCACTGCTGCATCTTGCTGGGTTAATTTTTGTACACCATTCTCATCACGGGAGTGACGTGAACAGAAACAGAGTTGTAGTATGTTTTCTGTTTGCTATCATCTATTTTAAAAAAAACAAATTTGACCTGTAAGCAGCTTTTATTGTATGTGGATTCCCATCAACGCAGAACTCTTGTTAGTCACCATCCTTACCCTTCAAAGACTGCCAGTAAGACACTTGAGATCAGAATTAGCTGTAGTGAGACATTGCTTTATCATGTCACTGAGAACAAAAATAACTGTTGTTTGCATTCATGGAACAGAGGAATAGAAACTCTTACATCAACCTGTATGTGCTGTATTTTCAATCTTGACTGCTGACAGGTGTTTCTATTTTGCAAGCTTGTGGAGGTCAAAATATATCCTCCATTTTTTTATTATCTCAGTTATGATTTCATTATTGCTTTTAAGACTTGGACAGACAAAGAAAAAACACGACTGTATCAAATTTGTCTCTGAACTCTTTGGTGTCATGGTGGGAAACCCAAGAAAGGTGTTCTCTCAATGGCTGTGGAGCAGAGCTGCTGCAGGTTGTCTGGATGGGAATGAGATGGAAGAGGCTGTCTGAACCAGAGCTGTCCTAGTGATTGTCCCTGGATGGAATTACTCTTCACCATAGATGTGGGTGCGCTGGGATAAATGTTCACCTCCGTGCATCTCCAATTGGCTCCACACTGTCGTCACGAAAGTACATTCTGTTTTCTGCCTGAAACGCTCCCTTCATTCCTTTTGCTGCATGTTTGTTATTCTTATGGCATGGTGGACAGCACCCGGTGTGAGAAATGCATGAGATTCATCCTAGCGCCCTTCCGACCCCAATGCAAAACCACAACCTCCGCCCCACCGAGCTGTTTCATCCCAGGCCCTTCATCTGTGCTGCCTCTCTATTGCTCTGCATAGGATAGCATAAATCAAACCATGCAGGACGCGCTCCCTCTCTTGCTCAGCCCCCAGAGTCGTACCCCTTCTGCCCGTGTTACATTGTATTCACAGATTTAGTGGCATTGTAAATAGATAAACACAAGCAACATCTATCAGTGCAACTCCAGGAGAGGGTCTGTAATCAGAGTGCCGGGCCCATGGCTGGTGAGGGCTATCTCCATTTACCTTGGGATAAATCCATCGGTGTGACCACCACAGACGCGCTGGAGGGGCCTGACAAATCACCCCAGTCAGGCCACGGGGCTGCTGGGCCTTATTGGCCTGGCCTCTAAGTGGTCTTTTCCTTCAGCGGGAAGGATGGGCCCTGTCAAGCGTGGCCAGATTAAAAAGCATACTTTGAAAGAAATGATTTGTTATTAGAGAATGCCCCATTGTGAATCTTTAGAAGGGGAAACAAGTATGTATGACGGTGGTGGAGGGTGGGCTGTGGGTGTGCTGGACATGCTTACATACAGCTGCTTGCTTTCGTCCGTCCCTTTTGCTTTCAGCCTTCTTCCTCTCTGTTACTGTTGAGCTCTTTCCTCTGTGTGCAAAGTGTTTGTGTGAATGCATTTATGATAAAGGGATTTTGAGTGAAATGGTGCAGGCTATTGGGTTATGGGGGGTGGGGAGTGAGGGCGCCGGAATGGGTCGAGAAATTCTATTATAATGGTGAATGGGGCTGAGGGGGTTAAGCACAAGCAGACATAATCATTTAGAGAGAGGGAATAGTTTGGTGTGTGTGTGTGTGTGTGTGTGTGTGTGTGTGCTCAGACAGAGGGGTTGTCATCAGTGTGCCTCAAACACACAGATACACACAAGAACAAACCTGAGCATGAATTCTAACACGGTCTAAAGTGCAATTTGGTGCTAATTTAAATTTATTTTTTGCTTATTAAAACTTGATTGTTGAGGACTCTTTTTCACATTAGAACCATAGCTTGTGTTATCAGTTTGGGTGATACCATTGGGATGTGGAGAGGTGCTGCACACTTTGAAGGTGATCAATATTATGGCAGTCATACGAGGGCAGCAAAAACTATAACCCATAAAACATTTAACTGTAATTATCTCACCCACAATCATATTGTATTTACTGTACATACCACATGGTCATTCCCATCTGTGTTTAAGATATAATAACTACACATTTCTCTTCATGTATCATTTGTACTCACTCTACTATATTGCACTATGTTGCTATGTTGTACACAGTCTAATTATGTTAACATGAGCTGCTGCAAGTTTGTTTATGTATCTCCTTTTTTACATACTACATGCAATATTTTTTTTACCTTGTGTACTGCTGTCTGTTCCTTTTGTATTTTATGTTGTACTGAGAGATTGCTGTAAACAGTCAAATCCCTCGTATGTGTTAAACATACCTGGTTAAAGCTGATTCTGATTCAGATTTAGCGACAGAAAGGAAGTTGTAACAAAGCATTTATAAAAATACACATTATTTTTCCATGCTGCTGCCAAGTGAGGGAAAATAAAAGGTCCTTGGAGAGACGCAGATGTTTCGTACACATCTACACAGTCAAGATGCGACCCACTTTCCTGCGTTGTGTTGCATTAATTTATTCAGTTAATCAATCAGCTTGTACATCAGGATTTGTAATATTTCTCTGTAAAAAGGGAAAACTTGTGTGTCACTGTTTGAAGACTTATACGCAGTAGAGAATCAGCTGTAATGTATTTTCAGTCACTTTTCAAAGGCTACTTGTACAGATCATGGGGGAATTTGTGAGATATACGAGCTCTTGGAATACTGACAGCATGGTTAAGAACATGGCCAGGGCTGAGAGAAAATAAACATTATTTCTCTGTGGTTTACCTGACGTTTGACTTTGAGGGCTGAGATTTAGTGACACTTTTGAGCCAAACACTTTATAGACACACGGCAGTAAATTATTTGAAGGTTGGGGATATGAACAATCTTGCTGACGGAAAATATTAGGTCCTTTTTTTTTCTTCGTGTATGTGTGCACAGAAGTGTGTGAACGAGAGACAAAAAGACAGAGAGAGAGAGGCCATGTGATGTTATATTGCCTGTTGTAGCCATTTCACACCTCAACGGTGCCCTATTGAAACTCCTCCAATGGACAGGATGCCCGTTAAATACATTTCATTTGTGTTTGCATCGTTTCATTGAGTTAATCCTAAATATTTATTAGATGTGAGCAGTAAAAAATCTGTTCATTGGAAAGCTAGCCAGCAAGTTTGACACCAGGGATGGAGAAGGAGCAAGCTGGTTTTTCCACAGAGGGTTATGCCATCTGTGCTCTATGGATGCATGTGAATCAGCATAGAGAAGATAGTAGCTCCCCTTGCTAAGACAAATCTCTTAAAACAAATAGAACTGCTCTCATTTCATTATGATAATAAAAACCCTGAGAAGAAATAGTTTTCAGTGACAATCTTTCTCTTCATTTCCCAGAGGACAGAGAATGAGACCAAACGTGGAGAGGCTGTCACAGACAGAAATAAAACAGAAAGTGGAAACAACTGCGCAAACATTTACTTAAAAAATATTCAGCCTGAACTCCTTTTTCGAAGCTGAGCAAACATTTGGCCATCAAATCGAGCTGTTTGCAGATTCAATTCTCAGTTAGGGTTGAGGGCAGTGATGAGAGGAAGAGAGAGGGAAACTATTTGTCATCGCTGGGTTACCCTGAGGTCTAGAGAGTGAGGCCTTTTATCACATTTTGAGACACACATAAGCACACACACATACCTGTACTGTCTCTGCTCATTCCTGACACTCTCATCCTGACACATACCTACACACACTGAGACAACACAGCTGGACGAGAGGCTAAAGGTTACACTTCTACAGAAATACAAGTAAACTGAAAGTGTCTGACACAAGAGCGAAAAATTCTAATAAATGTGGCGTGACTTCTCACTGATTTCAAAAAAACAACAACATAACATTGAATGTGTGTATCAAAGTACTGTACTGTTTAGTACTGGCTGTTCCCAATCAACATCCACTCATATAAGTGAAAAAAGGTCAAATTAGAAACAGAAAGGTGCTGGTATAACCATAGCGGCAGCGCCTCAGTATAAATGATGTATTTATTTATTTTGCTGATGTGTGTTTGAGCATGCCAACCTCATGATGTTGTTCTATAGCTGAGCTTGACTTCTGACCTCTTTGAGGAGGGGTCGAAAGCATGACCAGAATGTCTACATGGAGCTTAATAATTATGTTATCTTGTTTCTTAAAAGTTTAGTAGAGTGTTTTGCCTTTCTTACATTTGTAAATATCTTGAGCTATTTCAAATAAAAGTTTAAAAATCTGTTTGATTATAAAGATAAATAAGCCTATAAGACAATTGTGTAATCGCAGATTCAAGAGAAAGTTGGTAAAGTAAAATTTGATTTACTATCCCAAAACTGCCTCTGTGAACTCTTAGTAAATAGCTTTCTGGCTGTCACTATTTCTATAATCTCAGGATCGACAAGTGTACCCACCCTCCATAGCAATGTAAAAAAAGGCCCATGGAGCGTGATTGAAATTTGCTTTATTGCCTTATATGCAGTTCCCATTTTGCAGCCAATCCAGTGTATTTATTGTTTGGCTGAGCTGAGGTACGCCTACATCAAGCTGTGGGGGAGATTACCTCTGCAATAGTAGAAGAACGAGAGGTGGTCGAGAGGAGGAATGAGAGTGGCAGACAATCTTCAGGCACTATTACCCTAATACTCCACATCTCCCACTCTCTTTCATTCTGTTTTTGTTCCTCTTCTTCACTCAGCATTCATGCTTTAGTCCAGCTCCATTCACCCTTTACAGGGTGTGTGGCCTCTAGTGCATCTGCGCACAAATCAGTATGAAAAATATTGCACTAAAATTCGTACATAACCCACGTAATTCAGACATCATGTGACGTTCGAAGCAGGCTGCTCCGTCTGTGAAAACATGTTGGACATTCCTTACATTCTCAGCGAACATTCGTTACGTTTTCAGTGGAGTAGTTTATGAGTTCGGGTGCGTTTTGCTCACATTTCTAGTGGGAAATATGCATTTTACTTCCATAAGCCTAACCCTGTAATCCTATCCCTAAACCTAACCATTACTGGAAGTGTTGTCGGGCTTATTTCAATGCATATTCTAATGTTACGGTTTCAGCTGACAGTGAAAGGAATGTCCGGCATTTTTAAGGCTGTCGCTTCCGTGTTCTCTTCGGGGCTCACGCATGCGCTGATTGGTCATGTTGCCGGTCATTCGTAAGATATGCACGAAAATTTGTGCCTTACTTTTCGTGTGATATCATACGAATATTTCATGATACTACATTGCGTTGTTATAGTAGTGTTCCCCTTTGCTCTAATGACTGTTAACTAATGTTTATGCGGGATTCTTAATCGTCAAATATCTGTCAGTGAAACATCATCTGATATTATATTAAATCCCGCTTAAACTATTTCATCTCCATAAAAACATACTTTTTACCATAAGTGACTTTACTTTGCCAAATGTATATTCTGTGTGGTTGAGTCTGGCACTGGTGGATTGACATTTTCCTGAGGGTTGGTGATGTTTAAACCCTACCTGAGCCTTTTTTTTTTTTGTCTCACTCACCGTTCCCAAACTGAGGAGATGCAGAGTGAATCCAGACATCCATCCATCAACCATTCCGAGATCACATTAAAAGCTATGCACAGCGGTTTATTTTTTTTTACAGGTACAGACATTCAGACTAAGATTCATTTAAAACTCTATGTGCTAGTCTCTGTCACTGTGATAATACATAATTTAACCAGTAGAGACATCTAGCTGACTGTCAAAATTAAAAATCGAAATTTGTGTCTGATTTTGGCACCCATGGAATGATAGAGTAGATTCATGTGTGATTCCCTCCATTGAGTGCTATCAGCAGCTGCATGTAGGCTTTACGATGACCCAATGGCCATCTGAGCGCAGAGGAGCAGCTTTTGTCATCTGTACTAGTACAATTACTGTACGTATTCCCAGTTCAATTAAATGCTCTGTATTCCCCAACATCACTGACCCACCAGTATGTGCTTTCATTCAGAGACACACAGTACAGACTAATGCATCATGTTTTTAATTCGAATAAGATCGATCTGTGGTTGCGATAAACAATATAATTATATTTGGTTGTGATTTCAATGATTTTGGCTGTAGCACAAGAAAAAGTTCCAAAGAATATCCACAATTCATCCGGATGAGAACTGAGCTTCTGCATCTAACACACACTATTCATTCTTCACAACTTATTAATTGAAAGTAACCTGAGTTACCAACTGATCTATTACAGGATACAGTCTGATGCAAAGTAATTAATCCAGATTGATGTGAAATAATAGGAAAAGATTAAAAAGATGGTAGATATAGTAAGTGAAAAATTCAAGATTTATAAATCCTTGACAGAGCAGAACAAACAGATGCATTGAAGTCTTCATCTCATTACTAAAGAGCACAGGGAAAATAACAGAGACTGTGTCATTCCCACTCGTCCTGCCACACTTACCTTGAGCTTATTAGCCTATAAAATCATCATATTTGATCCCTCTGTATTTGTTTGATTACATTTTCCTCCATGCCACTGAGAATATGTGAGATGTTATGTTACACCCTATTGATTACCTGTGTTAATTAAAATTTTAATTAAAGTTTTTTATGGTCCACGTTTCACTTGTGATAATAGTACAGAGAGAGGAGACCCTCGCCTTCATAAATCTTATCTTTATTTGCGGCGGCCGGCCATCAACAAATACAACTGTGTACATAAAATTTTACTAACATTGATTTTGAAAATATTAATATTACTTTAAACAGTGGAGATGCATTATTCAATTTGGAACTGCAAAGCATAAAATCCCGGTGCTATAACTCAGTTAATGAACAGGAAAAGTCCATTACAAACCTATCAGTAGACGCATCATCTGATCCACATAAGCGCCCGTGATAAAAGCAGAATCATTTACTTTAAGCTGCACAGAAGACTCCTTTAATAACAGCAGGCGATGTATTGTGAAACCAACATCAGCTCCGATGAATGGTTGATATTTCCTGTGTCTCAGGAATGCCGAAGACATTATAAAAACAATCCAAATTTCATTTCTGCCTCGTGAATCTATCATGAAAATCATTGTGTGCCATTTCGTAGGCATCATTTAACATGAAAAACACCCTCAGCCGGTGGATGTAAGCTCGTGAAGGTTTAAGCGCAGCAGAAAAATCAATGTGCATTTCTTTCTTTAAATAGTCGCCTTTTGTATTCTAATGAAGCTAATTCTGCAGCAGTGTAATTTGTTGATATAATAAATGGATAAACATTTACCAGATACAATTTGTTGGACAAACTGTTTCTTCAGATTCTGATGCATCCATGTTTCCTTCCACTCTTTAATCATTATCACAAGACCATATAAAGTGTGTCTGAAGTCTAATTATGTTGATTAAATGTACTTGGAAAAATGACATGTAAGAGTGTTTGCTATGCCTTATTGGTGACACGGTTACTTTTGGCCCAAGAAGGCCTGTTAAGAAGGAAACTGCCACAAAGCAGGAAATTAAATGACAAGTAATGAGAAACGAGTGAAGAGCAAAAGAAATGTGATGACAGAGACACATAAGTGAGTGAGTAGTTAAAGCAAGGGGCAGACAGACAAGGCTCTGTACTGGCTCATCTGTACCCAGCAGTGTGTGTTAATTAGAGGAATGTGAGTTTTAAATGAAGTGCTGAGTAGCGTGGAGCGGTAATGAACAGAGATTGGCCTGGCACTGGGTAATATGCTGGAGGCCTTATGGTATTTATGACCCAGGGGGCCTCTGCTTTATCCCTGTCCTCCTGATTTTCACCCAACCCCAAAACATTATTCCCTTTCTTTACATGTTATTGTCCAAAAGCTAACACTTTCTGTAACCCTCTCAAAACAGTAAACATAATTTGACTAAGATGTCCAGATATGACTTTGTCATATGATCTTCCATGCATATCCAGCTGGTAACCAATCAACCTTCAACAATTCAACTTCAAAATATCAGTTTCATAAACCATGCAAATATAATTTTCTTCTCATCTTTCAATCTCCTGCAGCACCGAGTAAAGGAGATGAAGCTGATGTTTTAAATGTGGGAGCTCAAACACTCAGCTGACTTGTTTTGTAACTGGGTGAGACGCAGCTGTGCTGTATGACAATCTTGCAAATTTATTTTTCATCGGAAAAGTTCCTTAATGCTTCTGTTTATCTTTTTCTGTAACAAGCAAAACGGAGAGTTACACTTATACATTTGTTTTAAGACAAGAAGATTCTTATAACGCAGGTTTAAAGAAGTTATTGAGACGGATGATTTTACAGTCCACCCCCCTCATTTTTAACCCCCTGCAAACCTCACCATGCTGTTCTCTTCCAGGTCAGGCTGTGAAAAGAGCCATCCCGTTGGGAACGTCTTCCCAATGGGACAGCACCATGGGGGCACCGGTGTCCCCCCCTGCCACCCTCCTTCCCACACAGGCCTGCCTGATGTGTCCCAGCATTGTTTTCCAGGAGGATCATTGGGATCATTGAGTGGCGTGTTGTTTTAAGGGCTAAACTCTAACCGAATGGCTCCATTGTGCAAACCATTCTGCCCTCGGCTGCTAACAGCCCAGGGGCAGTGCTAAACAAGACGGACTCATTTACAGACTCCATGACGAGCCCAGTGGTGTCGGGTTAAAACAAGCCTTTGAATGGTTTGTTACTCAATTACAGAGCATCTTCAGTTTATAAAATTCCCCTCTTCAGTCTCATGTTAGAGCTCAAGGTTATTTTTCCCCCTCAACTGATAATATTCTTAAAATGAATTAATTGCTTGTTTAATTTAGTGAAAGCTGGTGTTAATGTACTGCACTTTCCCCTAATCATAGCATTACATTGTTGCCTGTAATTTTGAGGTCCTTTGACCTGACACACTCCAAAACAAACAAGCAAATGTTGTACGAGTAGGACTCACACTTTTTGTTGTGTTAAAAACTGACAAAATTAAACAATGACAGTGCAGCTAAAGTGCTCACTTGACTTTGTTTTGAGAATGATGTATGTAGAAATTTAATGCAACTTTAATTAGGTATTCATGTTTGAGTTTCTGCTAGTCCTGTTCTGCACCCTTTGTCTTTTTCTGCTCTGCTGCATTGTCTGACTGGGATAGTATTTATTATGCTACTTATAAGTACACTCTACTGTCTGTGGCTCAGGAAGTTGAGTAGCTTATCCACTAATTGGAAGATCAGTGGTATGACTCCCGGCTCCTTCAGTCTGCATGTCAAAATGTCTTTGGACAAGACTCTGCCGTCAGTGTGTAAATGTGTGTGTGACTGTGTAGATGTTGGCATGTGACTGCATTTTGTGTGGTTGGAAAACTAGAAAGGCACCATAAATATGCAAGTCGATTCATCAGTGTATAAGCTGAAAACATATAGTAATGTAATGTGACATTATTTCCCATAGATAAAAATTCAAATGGACACTGCTCCATCCAGCACATCCAGGCACAAATTCAACAGAAAAACACACACACTGGGACATGCATCACGTTCTCACACACAAAAATGCACACACAGTCTCATATATAGGGACACATGTCATAAATTCTCGCTCACACACACACACACGTACACTTTACGTGAACTGTGTCTGATCAGCAATTCTTCTGGAGGTGAGTATTGACAGGTTTTGTTATTCATAGCATATTCAAGCTATTATATTTTCTCCTCCGCTGCCATAATGTTGCCAGTGTTGCGGAACACATTGGTAGCTATCATTCGCTGGCTCTTTTTAAAAAACGTCTTGAGGCGTGACATTATTACCCATGAGCCATAAGGAGCCTATTCAATGACCAAACAGGGCTGGTTGTTCCTTTTATGGTTGCCACGTTCTCGGTGAGCGCCAGGGTTCAAAAGGGCATGGCCTCTCTGCCCTCGCAGCAGACAGACACCATCTTTTTATACCTCCTTTAATCGAAACACTGTGTACTACATCACAGTTATGCTTTGGGCAAATTAAGGTCACTATATTGATTTGATATTTGTCATTATATGCCAGGTAATCGCATGCTCACAAATCGTCCTGTTTGCTTCGTCCCTGTAGACGTGTATCCCCTATCCTGCAGTATATCATACTTCATAGAGCCGTATTTGTGCAGGAAGTGCATTGTGTCTTATTTTGTTTTGGTGTAGCAGAGCTTCTTTATCTCAGGTGGAAGTCACTTTTCTTGGCTTCGTCCTTCCCAGGAGTCACTTAGTGCTATAAAGGAATCCAGTCAAGTGAGTGCTTTAAACATAGATTTGTTGTCTAGCATTTGTCAAAGGTCAGCAGCAAACAAGCCCTTCAGTGGCCATTTAACTCTGCCACTGAACTTCTTTTTCTCACAGTGATTTGTGATTAGGAAATATCTCCACCCGCTCAGCTCAGCTCAAAACCAGGTGATTCATAACATGGCTAACAGGTCACGTCAAGTGGCATGTTAGTATTTCACTTAAATGTTGATTAAAGATTTTTGAAAAAGATGGGAAAACGACTTAATATCAGTGTGGTCCTCCCTCTTCTACCTCTTCACCCAGGGTTCCATATTTCCTGCAGAGATCGATAAGGTGGGAACTGAAGAAACTATTGCTGCGCTCTCTCCGGGTGCAGCGCTCATTCATTCATCCTCAGTCTCTCTAATGGATCATGGGAGCTCACAGGAGCATACAAAAACAGACAGAGCTCTTTTTACCCTACCCGGCTTCTCCTTCACAGGCTCTCCATAACATCACAGCCAGTTAAAATCTAAATGTTGAATGTGAATATCCCAGTAAAACTTGTTTTAATAAAATATATTTCTATAAAATAGAGAAAACTTGAACATCAGATGGTATCGCTCTAATTTTCCATGCTACGGCCAAGTTTTAGATTATACTGATATTTGTTTCATGCAGCCTGGTACAGTCGACACAGTTTAGCAGATAAAATTAAATTTGGAAGAGAAACAAGTTTTTTTCAGGTTTGTAAATTATCCTGTTGCAAAATACAGCGGGAAACCCCTGGCAGATGATCTAGCACAAAGATGGAAGTGACAGTATACTGTGCATGTAATCAGTTAATTGTATCTATGCAGCACTGAATAGACTTCTTGTTTGATAGGATTTGCTACTGGGCAGCAAAAGAAATTGAAAAAGCAAAACACCCACCCTTTCCTAAATTTCTTGGCAGTGAATAGTTCTACTCTTCAGGAAGCTAGGTTAAAAGATTTCAGGCTATTATGTGTTTGTCCAAAAAATAAAATAGAAGCTGCAGAAAAGCATTTTGAAGGCTCACCTTCGGACTACTGTGTTCCACAGTGGAGCCTGCCGTTTAACAGTGTGATATATTTCACCGGTTAGAGGACTCATGTAATGGCAGCAATAAGGAGGCACTTAAAGGTCCTTAAGAGCAGCTGCCTGTCAGCACAGACAGAAAAACACACACAGAACAGTGGTAGTCACATTTACACCTCCCTTCATTTGGTAGCATGCCGTTCATTGTCTCATTCACTCAGTATTATGAGAACAACACGTGCGCAAATGCTTGAAGAGACATCAAAATAATCACAACACTGTAAGCCTATATGAAATACTGAAATATTCTGCATGCATAGTGCATATTACAAGTTCTCACATTTATCGTGATGCATTCAACACAAAAAGGTTCAATGCCTGAGGCCTGGACTGACTAAGTAGACCCTGTGGTCCTCTCAGGACTAATAGAGCGATAGAAAAGAAGGGGGGATTACCCAGATAGTCTCCCTTTCTTTCTACCTCACCTCCTTTGTTGCTACTGCTACTGTAGATGACTGCAGAGAAAGAAAGCGTGTGGGGGGGAGGTGTTACAGGACAATTTGTTAGCCCCCTGTTTATTAGCTGTAATATGAATGTAACTGTACACACACTCAGGGGAGTTGGGCGCAAGCCACAATTACCGCTGACCCCAGAGTAATGGGAAACAAATTTGTAGGAATATCGCCGGCCATCCGTCTTTATTTACACGTGGTAATGAGGTAGTGTGTTGAAATACTGCAAGCCTGTTCTGGAGGGAGGCTTCTGGGCCTTCAGACAGGAAGATATAGACAAGAGGCAGTCATAGAGACAGACAGGGACAATTAGCCATGCAGACAGACAGGAAAATAGAGGGAAAACTTGGACAGGCCAACGGCAAAAGTACAAAAGTAGACAAATTACACAGAAGACTGAAGACCAGGACATACAAGCGTGTAAGAATTGAAGAAAGTAGGAATAAGAAAAAGTCAAAAGACAGACACACCCAGCGCAAACGGTACACAGGTATGAAGTAAATCTCACAAAAGTCTAAATAATGGAAATACCGAATCTTGAATTTTAAAATCGCAATGCTCTTAAATTGTAAATACACAGTGAATTTTATTGAATTGTACATTGAGCTGATAGCATAGTCTGAAATGGATCAATTGTTCAACAGCCCCACTGCCTCCTATTGATCCCACACCAGGAGATGAATGTGCTCTCCTTTAACCTCCTTCCTCATGGAGCCATGAAGCACTCTATTCTCAAGCTACATGTATTCATCCCTGTACAGTACACATAATTCCTGTGATCCTTGAAAACAAACTTCAGAGTACAACTTTTTCAAAGTACTCTGTGTACTCACTAAAATTCATGACCTTAATCTATGCCCATGAAAGAAAACATTTGTCATTCTTTGCCTGATTGTAACAAAAAAAAAACAGAAATGTATCTCAGTCTGATTTTAATAGGGATGATTTAGATTTAAATATTGAATCAAAAACCTATTATGGACTATGTATCAATCATTAATCAAAGTATTACATGTATTTAATTTATTTGTATGAATGTGTACTGAGCTAAAACAAAGTATCACACTTGAACAGGAAAAATCCAGACGTAACATTTAGGATTTTATTCCCATTTTGATCATTTGCTTTCCTTTAAATCATTTTCAACAGCAATTTGTTATCATGAAACGCCCACAAACCACCAAGGAATAAAATCCTCCCCATAAACATGAGGCCCTTTGTGAGTGCGTCCCTGTAAATATATATCCTCCTCTCTCTGCACGCCCCACTGCTTTCTGAATAAGCGTCACTAAAGCAGCTTTCAGGAGGACATGTTCCTGTCAAAGATGCTAAACCATGCAAGTCGGAGCTCGGGTTCCCTGCATGAGTCCCCCTAAATGAGATGTCCATGGGGATAATAGGACGGCCTGCTTGCAAGCTAGCGCTCTGTGTGGCTCTTTTCATGCCAATTAGGCTCTGTGATATAGTCACAGCAGATGCACCGCCAGCTCCAGGATACCCATCTGATCATCAGCCTGCTCGCACAACATGGGGCGAGACAGAGACGCTGAAAGAAGGAAGCATTCTTTGCACAGTGCACAAATAGTTGGGTTGTGAACGCTGGAAAACAGGCTTAAGAATTGTCAAATTAGAGTGTAAGTAACTTTAAAGTACTCGCTTGTTATTGATTGTGTTGATCACTTGGTATTCACAAATATGAACAGAACTTTAAAAATAAAAGCTGCTGTCATTTAAAGCTTTGTAACTCAGCTGGCTAACTTATAAACCACTGAACACAAGTGCCGTCTAAAAATAGGTTTATACGTTGACTTGTGTTTTTGAGACACAGGGCTTTTATCCCTGCCCCTTACTTCTCTCTAGCTCCATCTACTGTCTCCCCTACCTGCCCTCTAGGTATTCAATGTGTCACTGAGAACATTAACCTGCAGACAAAACATAAAATGGTCTGTAATGGCCCTAATGAAGTGTGACAAGAGCACAAAGACTACCCTGCCGACACACAGGGCCCCCAAAATTGGATTAGTGATTAACCAAGTTGTCCCGCATTGAGTCAAATGGCTGTGGCGACACAAAAGTGCTCGGTGCCTGGTCTGCTGGCCCGCCCTGCTGGGAAGGGATGCCCAGGAAGAGAGAGAGGTGGTGGGGGGTGAAAAGCAGAGAGGGGTGGGAGAGAAAGAAGGTGAGATGGAGGCTGAGAGACGCTGAGAGAAACAGGAGAAAGGGTTGAACGAAAGAAGGGAGAGCAGCAAGGTAGCAGGGGGTGTCCCCGGGGCTCATAGCAGTGCCGTGTATGGAGGCCCCACTGTGCAGTGAAATGAGAAAGGCTCTGTGCACCTGAGCAAGCCCAGGAGAGGCCTGAGGCTGTGGGAGAGCCTGAGCAGGATCCTCCCCTCACTGCTCCCCTCCTCCATCCTCCTCCGAGCTGCTCCTGACATATATCTTGCCGTGAGACAAGAGCGCCAGTGCAAATCAAACCCACCACCTATAAATTACCTCTTTCATTCTCCCTTTAGCTCTCTCTCTCTCTCCACCCCCTTCCGCCTGCCTCCAAGCCCCCTCTTTGCCTGTTACCCCTGCATCTCCCTCCCTCCTTTCCTCCCTGCCCGGCTCCTCTCACCGTGCGCCTTCCCATTGCAATATAAACTTGGCTGTCAGAGGGGCAGTTGCGATGTGGCAAACTTGCCATTGTAACGGACAGCTTGACAAATGCAGAGGGGTGGCAGAGCGTTGTGGTCCACATACTATACCTCCTCCCTGCTACCCTCAGTGCATTGAACAGAGGAGAGCAGGTGATGCAAAGAGAGGAAAAGGAAAGGAGGAACAAGAGCAGAAGAGGTGAGGGAATGGAGGAGAAGGGGCGGTGGGGGCAGAGATAGAGAGAGTGACTTTCAGAGGGATAATGAGCCTTTGAACGATGGCTGAAATGTTGCCGTCAACCTGCCCTTCTGCTGCTGGGTAATTAGGTAATCAGTAAAGGCCTAATTATGGGATCAGGGTGCAGGGAAACAATTAGCAGAAAGTATTGCCACATAAAACGGAAATTTACGTTCTGCCAAAGCATGTTTAATTCCTGGATATGTGTGTGTGCCGTCCTTCCTAAATAACCACATAAAAAGGACATTTCCCTTGCCTCCTACCTGCCAAGTGAAAAGGTTAATTTTGATGACCGAGCCGGCATTTGTGAATAAATATGGGAATTTTGTGGGTATATGTTTAAATTGAGTTTTGAAAATAATCACGGAATTTCCTGTTTGAATGCATATAATCATTTTGTTAAATATCTTTGAAAGGCTGTCTTTGTGTGCACGTGTAAGGGTGTGCGTGTGTGTGCAGGACAATCATGGGTTTGTACTGTGCAAATAGATGTATTGTTAAGTAGCCTCATTGGTTTGGTAAGTGATTGCAATTAAATTGTGTTGCAGGGCCCCCCTCTGACACAGCAGTCCTGTGTGTGCTAGAATTTGGTTAAAGGATGGAGGCTTTGCAAAGACAGAAGGCAGAGAGAGAGAACGTGGAAAAAAAAGGATCACTCAATGCCCTCAACAATACACTGGCAGCCCATACAAACATAAAAAGGGAGAGGAAGAAAGAGAGTGCGCAAGAGAGAAAATTGAGCTTAACAGCCTGATTCTTAACTATTATTTATCCATTATGGGGGGAATGGAGCCGGGGCGCTGTGCGGGAAAGGATTAGAGAAGATTTGTGGGCTTTACAAGGCCCTGTCCTCCCATCCGCATCGCTCCAGCTCCCAGGGGCTCCACAGCCAGCGCCGG